>APFE030841739.1:5054-19730 GCA_000404065.3 Pinus taeda | reverse complement strand
GTAGCCTCTGAAATCACCTCCGGAGACAACACAAAATTCACCCCTGCAAGAGTGACCTGCCCATCATGAAGGTGCAAAACAAATAAGCGGGCCAACTCCCTGTGGTGCTGAATCTAGGCAAACCTCTCACAAAACTGAAAACATGACATCTAACGGAAACAATTCACTGCCATAGGACAGGCCTACAACTCTGCCAAAGAGGTGGGCTCCTCTCTTTTATGATGACCACCTTTGCCACCCCTACGAGGCCTCCACTGTACGTCAACCTCTGTGGAAGAAGACCGGTCATCACCTTGCTCATAGGTTTCAGTGGTTGACATGGTGCTTTTGAGCAAAGTGGAGAAAATAGATAAAGTAAACTGCTGCTCTTGCCTGCAAAAATGCTGAGTTGTATGCTCGATCAATTTAGCAAGCAAGAGGGCGAATTGAGAAAATTTGAAGTGGTTTTGCGGAAGACAGTTTGACTGGTCGCGCACAGGCTTTGACAGGTCGCGCACAGCTTGACAGGTTGCGCCCGTTAGGAATTAACACTGCGGAGGGGCTGCTGACTGGTCGCGCACAGTCCCTGACAGGTCGCGCACAGTCCCTGACAGGTCGCGCACTGCCCAACAGGTCGCGCACAGTCCCTGACAGGTCGCGCACCTGAAAATGACCCAAATTCTCTGCAATTCGCCTCCTTTTGCCTTCTTCGCCCTCTCACTCTTCTTTGCAGACTCTTAGATGCACAATGAGGGTGTTTAGAGGGAATTTGACTCTTTATAGACCCAATTTGAAAAAAATTACTTACCAAACCCACTTTCTAATGTTTTGTTTTGGCATTCACTTTTAATACTTATTTGAGTTTTCTTTGTCCTGATTTTGGCTCTTTGAGTGCTTTAACTCCATTCTTTTTGCAGGTAGACCATCTGATGGACTATGGCGAGAAGACCAAGGTTATTACCATCATTTTGAAGAATTTTTGAAATTTCCTTTTTTTTTGCAAAATTGACATGACCTTGGGTTTAAAAACAGGGTTTTTAAATCCAAGGTATAAATGAGTTGTACCTGATGAAAATATCAATGAAACATATTTACATACCTCCTTTTGGCTTGCTGGGGGACTCATGGACTTTTGACTCATGACATTGCAAAGACTTTTGACCGAAACCCTAGACCTAAGTCTTTGGATTTCATGACAAAGCAAAACAAATGTGACACAAGCTCATTAACTGATATGACCTGATCCAGCAAAGCCAAGAAGGGAACAAGGACTAGCTCCTCCATCAGTTTTATGGCATCCCTAACGGGACGCAAAACTGACAGTGATGAGACACCTACCTATGCATAATGCAAAGAGCTTTTGATCACCGATGGAGGGCTCAAGACCGACACTAACAGGCCCCAACCACCACAAAAATATAAATTATTAAAGGCAGGAGGTCATGACCCCGCCGCCCGGAAACCATCACACTATATATGATTGGAGATGGGGGCAGGCCACCGTTCCGGCGGACCCACCACTCGAAAAATGTGGCCACAACATATTTAAAGTAGTGAAGCTAGTGGGGATTGAACCCACCTGGCCCACGTGGGCCAGCCCCCACCAAGCGACCCCATATGCCAATCCGTGCCAACCAATAAAACAAACAACTTAACACATAACGTTAACATATATATGGTTGCCGCAATTCAAGGCCGCCGACCCAAAATTTGAATCGATGAGTGTTAAAAAATAAGAGGGGTGGGATTTGATCCCCTGACCCCTCCCTCAACCACTTGTCCGTTTTTACCAATACACCAACGATTAGTGTTGGTAAGTCCGCCCAAACCAGGTATATTAAACTCGCCTTTTCAGTATAGTGGTGGTGGAATGGGGATTAAAGAGTGGAACAGAGAAACGAATGAGTAGTGGAACCATGACATAGTCCACAGAGGCAGAACCATGATGACACACTTTTCGAGACATAATTTTTGCAGAGAATCTTAAGATGGTAAAAAAGATTCCTTGGGAGGTAAAAATCCATTTTGTCAGAATGTAATCAAGTTTACAGTCATTTTTCTCAAATTTTGAAAGGGAACACAATGGCGAGGTCAGATTTGCCTTTTGAGCAGCGGATTTGTAGATTCCCAATAGAGGAAAATCTTCAAGAATCTTGAGGGAATCTTCAAGATTATTGGGACGCTGAAATTTCCTAGATCCAGAATGCAACCAAATTTATACTCATTCTTCTTCGAATTTCGCAAGGAACTTAATGAAGAGATCAATTTTCTGATTTGAGTTGCTCATCTCTAGTCAACCTAGAGGAGGGAATCTTTGGAGAATCACGAGGGAATCTAAAAGATTCCTACAGGCCTAGATTTTGCTGGTGTCAGAATTTAGAAAATGGATAGACAATTTTACAATTCTCGACAACAAAAATTCAGTGGTGTAGTAAGTTTTTGTAGCTGAGTCTTCTATTTTTCAGCCATTTTCCAGATTGGAGCGACAATGTCAGATTTCCGAATGTGGACAGTCGATTCTATACCATTCGATGCCACAATTTCGATGGTGAATTTAGATCCAACAACTGAGTATGTCATTCTTCAGTCAACATCAAATTTGAGGTATATGAAGTGTTTTTGTCATGTACTTCTTTGATCATTTGCTGTGAGATGTACTATGTTGTTTCGATTCCTGCTTGATCTCCTAGACCAAACTTCTTCTTCGACTATCTTCAAAAGGACGAACACAATAGATCGTGAAGCTAAGACACCAATGTCCCAAGAACCAGAAGAGATGAAAGAGATGCAAGATAAAGGAAGTTGGAAGACCAGAGAGAAAAAAAGGAAAGCTACAACACCAATCTCACCAAGAAAGACGAGGAGCCAGACAATTAAAAACTAAGAAAATTATAGGTCCAATAGACCAATTTGGTCTCAGTGGACGTTAACCACTATCATCATCATCATCATGATACAAAATCTTTGTGTATATTTCATGTGATATGTATTCATCATGGATTGTTATGTATGTTTTGATTGAGATCCCTCTGTTGCCATGATGGTAGGATACTCATTTTCACCATGTGTAAGATTATGTCATGTTGATAGGAGGTCTATTGTGAGTGATAATTCTTGTAGCGGAACGTCTCATGGAGAGACTTTGCTACTCATGTAGAGGGCTTATGTCCTTGCATGACAGAAAACATAGTCCATGTACATCTTCACCATTTATAGCACTGAATGAAGTGGCCAACACCATCTTGACACCAGGTCCGGAGACGTAGTCCACATTGGACAAACTCTGTTATCAATGTCTCTTGTTTATGATTTATTGATCGTCATTATGTTTCCGTTTGCTTAACCATGCATATATGTTCATTTATGCTCTGTTAAAATGCAATTCTAACCACATCACGGGAGTAAAAGATCTTGGTTAAATTTGGGAATTGATTCAACTCGGATTAGTTTTCTATTAGCTTTTTTCAGGTTTTAGATGTCATTTGCTGGCATATTGAGCAATTAAGTGCTGAAAATTCACAATCTGTATTACTAGAATGTGAATACGAATCTCAAAATTTAGATCATCAAGCACTGTAGGTTTTCCAATTCCATTTGATGGTTGTCTTATCAACTTACTTTCCCTTCTAGAGTGCATTGTCAACATGGATCATCTCTTTTGAGTACATTGATTCAAATGTCCAACCTCTTAGTTTAACCAATGATCTCCCGATAGATTCATTAAGCTCCCATCCGAATTTCATTGATCCATTTCAAATGTGTTTGGAAGCTTCATGTTCACAGAAGATTGCTAATGCTTTGTCTTATGTACATAACACTAATGGTTGTTCGACCTCTCTTCCAGTTGGCTTCTTCCTTTCTCCAATAAATATTAATCCTTATTTTTATGATCCCATAGAGATTTGGTTGGAAGAATATTTCTAAGAGAGAATGTTCATGAGTAAACTGATTGTAAATATGTTAGCAATAAATGTACATTTTGCATTCAGATTTACTTATGTTGGATTAATTGTAATTGTATTTTAGTTAATGTTGTGTGGTTTGTACATATATGCAAGAAATAAAATATTTCATTGGTTACATTGGAAGTATGACTATACTTAGTCATGTTTCATTTTCATTTAGTTAGGATTAGGAATATATTAATTTAGGTATAGATTCATTTCCTGTTTTTATTTATTTCATTATTGCAAATTCTTAATAAACATATAATGAGCTTATGATGCTTCCTTGTTATTTACTTCATTTTCCAACAAAGAGTGTTCGAAAGTATGATTCCTTAAATTATGCTTATGCTACACTTGCTTATTCTCCTTGGTGAAGCTTCATCATATTGTTGAAATTTGCAAAATAAAAATAAAAAAGGGTGAAGTTACAAAGAATATTTACAATCAAGCATTGTTGATGATAGGGTCCTATAAAATAGGAATCCGAGTCACTTTTGTTTTTCTATTTCATTTGAGGTCATTTTTATAAATATTAGACCTGGTTTCATGAGTGCCATTAACTAAAGGGGTTTTTGCACAAAGAGGTTAAATGTGTCAACGTGTCATTGTAAATATTTTAAGTCAAAAAAGAGAATCTTTTTGTCATAATTCAAATTGTAAGGTCATAAGGATTCATGATTTGAATTGGAAATCATGAGGGCTCATTTTTCCTTATAGAAGATTCTAGTGATCATGTCATGAGAGAATTGGTTGATCATATGTTTGTTATGCTGGTGTCATGTCAAACTCATCATTGAAAAAGATGCCTCTCTCATCACATCTTTCACATTACCAAGTGGCCCATTATCATTCCAAATAGAGGCTTCGGTAGCATGAAGTGTTTGAATTTGTTTGAAAGTATCTCATTCTCCCTCACTCGAAGCTAGCATTGATCTTGGAGTAGTTCAAAGGTCAAAGAAGAAGGTTGTAGGCTCAGAGGAGTATTTGCTACGAAACTTGCAGACCTACTACGAAGCTGAACCAGGTAATGCGCATTCATCATTTCCATTTCAAATCGCAATCATTACTATCATTTCCACTACAAGCCATTCCACGTGAGCATATTAACTTGCCTCTTCATCCCATATCATTCAAATCCTCATCATCTGCATCAAAAATCTCGGGTTGCTCATTTTATTCGTTGTGAAAGGGGGCATGGGCATTGAAAATCCAAATAGGGCCGCAATTCTCACATACCTATGGTTAATTATACTTCACAGGTGAAAATCCAAGTTTATTCTTGTCCCTTAATGCTTAATGAATCCTTCATTTCATGTATGAACCAACAAAAAATTATAGAAAGCTTGCAAGCAAAAAAACTCATCTTCGCTGCATTTTTTGGGTGTGGAAATCATGTTTGGTATTTCTGATGAAGAAAGGTTTGAAAGGGGTCTCCAGAATGGTTAGTATTATGCCAGATTCATGAAAAGGATGTGCATATTTTTCAAAGAGATCACTATTGATCAAAACCGATAAAGTACAGGTGGCGCCGTGTTTTTGATGAAAGTGAAATTTAGAGAGTTGTGGGCTTTGTGAGATAAAATAAAGTTTTTAAGGAGGAATATGATGTTTTCCAGGCCTTTTCACACCTGCTGAAGTCATCAAGCAACTCAGGGAGTGACCAGAGGAATCTCAACCATGGAGCACATCGCTTTTGCACTGTGTTTTCACAAAGTCACCATATTTTCACCATATATCTTAGACCCTGTACCCATTTTCCTTGAAATTCGTATAGTAGATTCATGGGGGAAAGATGAATAAAATCAGTTAATTTCAATCCCAAATGCTTCACGGTTTCCGAGAAACAAGCTACTATCAGATAAATCCATTTTCGGATTTTCTTGAAATCCATGAGTCAGATTTGGCTCAAATTTTGTGTGGAGAAGCATTAGGATGATATTAAATTTTTATCCAAATTTCTTCTCAATCTGATTCACCGTTTAGGAGATATTAAAGAAATATTAGTCATGTTGTGAAATTTGACAATTTTGTTGCGAAAGTGGGGGATAGTCCTGAAGGAGGTTTGCAAGCACTTTGAATCTTATCTAAGAGGTTCAGTACCATCAAAAATGTATTTTAAGCATACCCATTCACTTCATTTTGATAGAGGAAGGCTGTGACCATGTATAACATGGAGGCTACTTCAATTTGCTGCAAAACTAGCTAATGTGCTGCAAGCCTGGAATCAACACTTTTCATTTCAAATTTAGAATTTTGGACTTCTAGAAGTGGTTTAGATTATGTGGGTAGGTGGAATATAGTCTTAGGAGGTGTGGTTAATTTTTATTTACAAATATTCCAAGTTGATGATGTATTAGGAAATTTATAATAAATAGGTCAAAGGTAGTTTCCTAGTACCTAGGAAAGTGGTTTTTGTTTGTTATTTTCATGTAATTAGTTTTATCTATTAGGGGAATAGGTGGATTTTGTAGTGCTCACTCTAGTTAACTGAAAGTGATATGAAAATAACATTTATTTATCCATAAGGCCCACACATTATTCTTTGAGGACCTCAAATTGAGGATCCGGGCACATGACACTATTATTAGTGATTGAGATATTCATGGTTGTGATGTTTATGTATGATTTCCATTGATATTATGATAGCATGAATGTTTATGTATCTTATCTATCAGTATTAGGATGATTGTAACATTAAATAGTTAACTTTGGTCTCTATTTGAATTTATGATGATGAGGGCAGTAAAGGATATGTATGCTCTCTATTAAAAGCATGAGGATGATAAATTTGATGGATAGGTATATTTCTATTGATGTTACAATGTTGATAGCTTAATAAATATGTATGTTTCCATGATTTTTAATGATTATAGCCATGATGGATGTGTCCCCTATGTTACCTACTTTCTTTAGTTCGGGCTTACAATGAACAATGATGTGAATGACTAGGAGTTGTTAATGATGCTATTATGGCAATGACTAACGTTGAGAAACCTTGTTACTGATGATTATTGAGTATGGAAGGAAACCATCAGAGGCACTCGCATATGATGAGTTGATGACACCTAGTTTGATGAAAATTCATATTATTTTATCTTTGAAATTCTAAGTCGATTTTGAAACCTGCCATATATGTTTATCTATATTCTAATGATATGTTAATGGTTGCAGGCACAGATTAGTTTCTGGACCGAATGACTCACATATGGGTTATTGGGTTGTGCAGGTGGATGAAACTACATGGAAGGGGTGAGATAGTGTCCCTGATCTCACCCACTAGCACTCCCGTCGTGACTTGGGCTAGAAGGGTTGAAACACCTTCACCTTGAAGATTACGATGCCATGAGGGTAGGTCCCAAGGTTGGGTTGCTCATGAGGATTTTACTGGGGGGCGCGCATCAAGGTGGATTCCTTGATCCTCGACACTATTAGTCTCATTATAGAGGGCAACATAAGAGATGATAGTAGTCTATGACGTTGCACCTATACTTTCCCCTCGTAGTCACTGAATTATTGAAGGGCAAGTGGTGTGACACCCTTGGAACTTCAAAGGAATTTCTTGAAGGGCACGACCAACTTGGCACCCTTGGCATGACAAATAAACTATTAGGCATGGCACCCTTGGAACTTCAAGGGAAGTTCTTGGAGGGCACGACCAAACTTGGCACCCTTGGAATCATTAAAAATAAATTAAATAGTAAATATAATGAATGAATGAAAACTAGGTAAATTTACATCAAGGGTAAATCATGTTAGGAACTGAAGTAATTAAATAAAAAATAAAACTTGGGTTAAGAGGATCATAGGAAGAAATAAAATAGATTACCTTAAGAACTCTACCCTTCCCATGTTGGAAAATACTAGGTAGATTATGTGGTTTAATTAGGTAAAAGGGGAAAGAGGGACATAATTGTAAGGATAAAGATTAATCCTAAACTAATTAGACCTAATTAAGAAAAGAGGAAGGTGAATTAAAATAAGAATAATAAATTAAATTTAGAGAAATGTAGAGAACCTCCATGTGGCAACAACCAACATAAGAATATCCATGTAAGAGATAACCCGAGTTAAATTAGGGAGTAGATAGGGGATCAAATCTTGACCCATTAATTGAATTTAAGTAATGAACACAAATTAAGGAATAAAAAGGGGGTATAAAGAGACAACTAGGAGAAGAATTAGCAATCTTGTTGAGGTGAGGAAAATATTAGTTTTAAATTAAAAATTAAGTAAATAATTTTGGGAGACCCTTGATGAGAGAGTGACACATGGGTGGGTGAATAATAAAGCTATTGAATTATAAAAAATAATTAATTATGCATGACATGCCAAGTGTCACCTATGAGGACTCCTATAAAAGAAGGGGCAAGCCATGGGAGAAAGGACTTTTGGGAACCCTATTGTTGGATGGCTGAAACTATGTCAGAGTAGTGATTACGATCCTATAGTGAGTTTGGTGAGGTAGAGGATTTTAGAAAGGGGACTCTTGAGCCAAGGAGTGCTCTCCTCTACAAGCTATTGCATTCCTCCATTGTACAACCCCATTGCAGCTTGGGGGTACGCGGGGAAGAAGAGTACCCAAGGAGTAGGTTAGGAGGCTAACCGGTGGGTCATCGCATTCGGTTCAAGTACGTCGTCATTCACCCTCGGAGAGACCGACAACAAGGGAATACAAGTAACAACAAAGCAAGTGGAGTCTCGTCTTCTGGTGAATGGTACATATGTGTTGCAATATTATTTTGTATGATAGATTTATGGTCTTAGTTAAATGTATGTAAATTTTATGATATGTTTCCTGAAATCAATTTCAGAAATGTATTAGACCGTGTTGATTTAATTTGAATTCCCAATGTGTTTCTCTTCTGGTTGCATTTGCTGTGACTTAACTTAAATAAGAAGAGTAAAACAAAAAAAGAAAAAGAAAATATATAGTATGGATGTGATCCTTACACTTGGTATCAGAGGGGGTTCAACCTCTAGGACCTATGGACCCTTATTTTTGGCTTCCTTCTCAAATTGTTTCTTTAATTTCCCTCCTCTCGCATATTCTAATTATTTTAAGCTCAAAAGCCTTTTTTTTTTGGACTTTTATAAAAAGAAAAAAGATAAAAGAAGAAGTTATGGTGCTTGTTTACCTCTAAAACTAATTGTGTCTACATTACCTATTGCAATACCATTTAGGATTTCCAACTAGACATTGCTTTTTTATTTTCTGTGCATTGAAATTCAGTCCTAAGATAAAATTTTAATCATAGCAATTCTTAAGATTAATCAATAAATACCTTCTGCTGCAATATCTTCTTGGCAGACTCACCTCATAAATCTACGAGGGTATATACATACAGCAATGTATTCCGTGGGCAAACTCGGGTATTCTCATGTAAATTCCCAAGCCCCACCAGTACTCTTATCTTGACCTATTCCTCCAGCTGCATTCATTTCATTGATACAACCAAATTGTTTATTTTTGTTCAAGCATCAGAACTGGTCTAGGTTCTTCCATTGACCGAAGAAGCCTTGGCCCTTGATTTTCGACATCTCTCAGCAAAAGAAATGGTGGCCAAAGGAAATATACTGTGCTAGCCCTTGATCGGTAAGTTAAATATTCGTTCAAGAAATCAATCAGGTGCCCTTTTTATAGTTTGTCATGTTTGCCTCTCATCATTCATATAGGTCTTGTTGTTCTCACTTCTAGGTTTATCCCGCAATCTAATATCCAAAGTTCTGTCCTTAAAGCTGCTACGTAATCCCCATCCATCTTCTCACTCTTCATATTTGATTGAAGCGGAGTGGCCATCTTGGTCAACTTTTAAATAAAGAGCATACGATAGACCATCTATCCTTACATTTTCCAAAAAGAATGTGTAATCCTCATCAACCACATCAGTATCAACTTCATTTCTCACACCAACCTCTGCAATTCCAAAGTTATCCGCCATGTTTTGGAAAACTGATAGAACCTTGAAGTCCTCGTGCTTAGACCAAATGGAATCATTGCCATCTCTGCTGAATGTAGTACATAAGACTAAAAATTTAATTTTCATTTTCACCAAACTTCTAAAAAAAAAACCCAAAACATGAGGGTCTATATTAACTGCGGGTTGGGATAGAGAAAGCCAGTCAACTCTTTCTTGACATGATGAATTTGTAGCTTTCAACGAAGATGTATCGGGGTTGAAAGTTGAACAGGGGGTTTTAAAGAATTAAATTCTGAATCCAGCACAACACCTAGAGGTTTGGTATCAAACGAACTTGAATGAATTGAACTACTAAATGCAGGGCCATTCTGGGAAATTTTATCTAGATTAGAGTCAGTGATGTTTGAGCCCATATTGCCTTCTTGACAAGAGTTTCTTCCACTATCCGGTACCTCCATTGTATGGTACCTTTTAGGCAAGTAACTTTTACGAAGTTTCTTCACTTGTCCTTCATTCAGAGAACCTCACATACGGTACTCAAAATTTGGTGGGGTGCTTCCATGACTCGTGTAAAGCCTTCGGAAGAATTAGTGTTGCCGATCACCTACCAGGATTCAATTGTTCAGGTCAGCATGGCTGGCAGCAGGAATGCTTCGAGCGATTGTCTCTTGAAGTTGTTACAAACTAATTAATTCACTTTAGTTGTTATATTTAAATTGGTGGAGGGAAAAGCATGGGCCCTAAGGTTCTTGATTTTTTTTCTCAAATAGATTACAAAAGAGGCTGTCATACATTATTACTCAGGTACTCGAGTAATTCTCTTTCGTTTTTCCTGTGACATACGACAGGATTTACTCTAAAGTTTCACAGGAATTTTCAATCTCGCGGAATTTCATTAAGCAGCCGCAGATAGTTTCTGTCGCTGTACCATCATGGCTATTTTAGAGTAGCACCGAATGTTCAGCTATCGATAAGTGAGTGCCAAGAGGTCAATCCTAATTCTTCAAGTTTTGACTAGAAATGCTCAACACTTTTGCACCAACCATGTCCTACTTTGCGTCAAGAAATATCACGAGTAGATCCACCAGTGTTCTTGAAAATGAGATAATCATGAACATTTGTAAAACCAGCACTCCTAGCTAGATGTGTCATATTCCCTGTGGCTTTAAGACCTTGTTCTTTACGACAAGTTCTATGGATGCAACAGTTTGTGCAGCCAGGTCCACTCCCATTCCTACACCTGGGACAAACCCAAGCATTACGTTCCTGCATTTCCAACCTAATGTCTTCTCCATGTCTGTTCTTCAAGCACATACCACAGAACTTGTTAGGATAAGAACAATAGAGAACATGATCCTTTGGTGTCATATGACAATATGCATGGCAAGATTTCCCATTAATTGATTAATATGCATGGAAATATAGTCTTGGATTACAATTTTTTCTTAGGGGCAAGTTTAAAAGTTTGGGAGGATGAGGTGCTGCTCAAAGGAGGGTACTCATTCTGTTCTTTGGCAGGATATTGCTGATTGGATTTAAGCCTCTTATTGTCACCCAGATCATTACATCCAAATGAAACATCATCACGAGAAGACGTATCCTTATTGTTCAGAAGGTGCTCAGGTCTGATCCCACAAGCCTCAGCTCACAAAAAGCATCCCAGTCAAATTGTGCCAAGTGGAAATGAGCAACACTCTTCACACACAATTTATGGATCAATGAGGCCAAATTTGGAGATTAAGTGATATAGGTTTTGTGTAGAATGTGCCAGTCACGTCATCCACAAGAAAATTTCCCAGAAAATGTGTGCTTTGGGAGATACGGGCATCTCTTCGAAGTGGATTTTTACTATTGTGGTTTTTTTTTTTTTTCAAACCATGTGCCAAATGGAGCACCCAATCAGTGGGGAGATCCAATTTCCTTGAATTGAAAACAACTGTTCATTCCACAGTTAGCGCTAATACTACCCCTTCAATGTAATTGAACAAATCTTACATTAAATTGTGAGTGAAAGCATGGATTGCATTAAATTTAGTCTGGAGGGAAAATTGCAAGAAAAAATTGATGCTATCCTCATTAGCAATCAAATTCTCTGTTTTGCATTATTATAATGGCATAAATCACCATAGCAAGGAAATAGGAGATAGCATAGCATTAGAGTATAGAGGATCAAACTTAAGAATAAATATATAAAGGAACGATTGTTGTAGCAAAGTATAGTCAATTCCTCCTTGTAACTTCTGAACTTTCATATGAATGTATAACAGTCTCATTACTGTTAAAAAAAAATAAATTATAGAACTTGATGCAAAATTATGGTTTAGCTACATGGAAGAAAAACGAAAATCGATTAATTGTATTTTTGGCAAGAGTAAAGGCCTTGTTTGGGTTGTGGTGAACTATGAACCTGGACTCTGCATTATCATAAATTATACCATCTGATTGCACGATGCTATGATTTGGTGAGTTATAAAGTCATCTAATCTAATCTTTATTGTAAATTATTTCAATCTTCTAGTTTTTTTTGTTTTTGTTTTGATTGTCCTGAAAAATAATATGGTTCCCATGATTATGGTTTCATGATACTCAGGGAGAGGCCACAATTTTTCCATCAGTTCCTCTGCAAAACTCTCAGATAACTTATTTAAGATGAATTACGAGAGGGAAAACAAGTCCTGGGTTCAGAATGGAGCAAAGTTCAATGTTCAAATTAACCCTAACTTATTCAAAGTATTACCGCTGCCTTTTAAAATTCGAATGTTTTATGTTTTTGTTTTTTGTTTTTGTTTGTTTTTTGTTTTTTCGTTTTCTTTGTTTTTTGTTTTTTTGTTTTGTTTTTTGTTTTGTTTTGTTTTTTTGTTTTTGCTTTTGTTTTTGTTTTTGTTTTGTTTTGTTTTGTTTTTTGTTTTTGTTTTTGTTTTGTTTTTTGTTTTTGTTTTTGTTTTGTTTTGTTTTGTTTTTTGTTTTTGTTTTTTTTTGTTAATCTCCAAATTTATTAAGTCAGCCTCGAAGACGATGTCAACAAAGATTCAACATAAAATATTTCAGAGATCAAATTTGTTGCTAAATATTTTTCTCTTTAAATAGCTAATCTGTTTGAAGTCTACGTAGGCGATAAAAAAAAAGGAAACTGAATATTACGCGTTCATTTAAGTCAAAGAAGTCTAGAAATGCATTCTTAAGTAGGTCTTAGTCAGTGAATTTTTTTTTAAATTTCAAAATTAAACTACCAATTTAACATGGAAGCTAAGTGTTAAAATTAAAAGTTAGAATCTATGGAGGTTGGTACTCTTTTGATTAAAATTTATAGGAATGTCAAGAAATTATAAATGCATAAATTGTCCCCTTGGAAGTATGTAATAATAACAATAAATTATAGAACCACTCATGTTGGTTATGATTTTTATTTGACTGGTTTTTATCTTATAAGGAAAAATTGTATTAAATTGTGGCAGGTGAACCATGGTTAGAAGAGGTACAAGAAGGAGTGGGGAAACTAAAGGGAAAAACATGGCGCCACCACAATAGCCAACTCCTACCACCCCACCTAACAAGGGGGAAAACATCTCAATGCAAGAATAGATACCAGCTGGAGAAGTGTTGAACTTAATGAGATCATTCCAACACATGTTTGAAGCATTAATAAACAGTTTGGAACATGAACATGGAGGACCTGTCATACAAAATGAAGCACCTCAAAACACCACAAGAAATGATGTACGTCGAGATTTGGAAAAGGTAAAATTTCCAGAGTTTTTGGGGTCCACAAATGGTCAATCTACAAAGGCATGGCTGGAAAACATGGCTATGTGTTTTACCCTAAGAGATTACACCTCAAACATTAAGACCAATATGGGTATATTCCAACTAAAGGGAAATGCACTACTTTGGTGGAAAACATTATTAACCCAATTGGGGATGGATATATCAAAAGTAACTTGGGAACTATTTGAAGAAAAATTTAGAGAACTTTACCTGTCAGAGGAGTTCCTTGAGAGACAGCTAAATGAATTCAATGCATTAAAGCAAGGGAGTTGCTCACTACCAGAGTATGAGGCACGTTTCATGGAATTACTTCGTTATGCCCCTCACTTAAACACAGAAAATCTCAAGGTGAACAAATTTGTGTATGGATTAAATGTTAACATTCGGACCAAGGTTAGAATCTTAATGCCTCGCACCTTGCATGAGGCAGTTCAACGGGCAATCATTGCAGAGGAAGAAATCCTGAGCAGTGAACATAGTAAGTCAACAAGGCCCACATGATCAATAGTACCAGGTAGAAACAATATGGAACATAGAAATTTGCAAGGGGGTCCTACGCTCAATCATCAAAGGTGGTCAGGAAGAAATCAAAGAACACCATATAGGCATCCAGCTCAGCATCCTCACAGGGGGGCGACTATGTTTTCAAAGATAGATCTCAGGTTGGGATATCATCAGTTGAGAATCAAAGAAGAAGATATTTTGAAGGCAACCTTTAAAACAAGATTTGGGCATTATGAATTTGTAGTTTTACCCTTTGGACTGACAAATGGCTTGGGTGTTTTCATGAGTTTGATGAACGAAATATTTCGGGATTACTTAGACAAGTTTGTACAAGTCTTTATCGATGAAATTTTGATCTACTCAAAGTGTTGTAGCTCTGATACCACTTTTTGTAGATTTGACCCAGAAATATTATAGATCTGATAAGAAAATATAAGATAATGCAAATAAATCCAAGAAATAAGATAGAAATGAGTCTTTATTATCAAACCCTTAAGGTAGGGCAACACCATACATTCACTCCTTAAGGAAGGAGAATACTCCACAAGCCATATGCCTGTTCA
>APFE030841723.1:310414-338232 GCA_000404065.3 Pinus taeda | reverse complement strand
TGCAGACTGAAGAAGGCACTTTATGGCCTGAAGCAAGCTCCCAGAGCTTGGTACTCCAGGATAGATACTTATTTGCAGGGGATGGGTTTCACAAAGAGTGAGGCAGATCCGAACCTTTACTTTATTGTGATAGGTGAGGAGCCTCTCATTCGGGTGCTGTATGTGGATGACTTGGTCATTACAGGTGCAGAGAGACTCATAGAGCACTGCAAGAGAGATCTTGCGACGGAGTTTGAGATGAAGGACATTGGCTTGATGCATTACTTTTTGGGTTTGGAGGTGTGTCAGGAGGAGGGGCATTTCTTCCTGGGGCAGGGGAAGTATATTGTGGACATCCTTAGCAGATTCCACATGGAGGATTATAGACCCATGTCGACACCGATGATTACCAACTGGAAGAAGCTTCATGCTTCGGATTCAGAGTTGGTGGATCCCACATTGTACAGGCAGCTGATTGGTTCCTTGATGTATTTGGTCAACACTAGACCAGATATCTGTTTTGCAGTCAACACGATGAGTCAGTTTATGTGTGAGCCTAGGAAGGTTCACTGGTTGGCTGCAAAACACATTTTGCGGTACTTGCAGGGGACAGTGGATTATGGTCTGGACTACAGGCAGGGAGATGGAGTGAGATTGGTAGGATACACTGATTCTGATTAGGCAGGTTGTGCTTCTGATAGGAAGAGCACTTCAGGGTGTTGTTTTGGGTTGGGTTCAGCAGTAGTGTCATGGTTCAGCCGGAAGCAGCAGTCAGTAGCACTGAGTTCAGCAGAAGCAGAGTATATGGCAGCCAGTCTAGCTAGTTATGAGGCCATCTGGCTTCGCAAGATGTTGTTTGGCTTATTTGGTCAGCCGTTGAGACCTTCAGTGATTTACTGTGATAATCAGAGTTGCATTAAACTCACGGAGAATCCAGTATTTCATGACAGGTCAAAGCATATCGGGATTAGATATCATTTCATCAGAGACTATGTTCAGAAGGGAGCTGTGAAGCTTGAGTATATTTCCACTGATGAGCAGGTAGCAGACATTTTTACCAAAGCCTTACCACGGGGCAAGCATGTTTACTTCAGAGACAAGATGGGTGTGGTGAGGAACACCTTCCTCGGTAAGAGGGAGTGTTGAAATTTGGTACCGGAGGACAGGTGGTTCCTTAGGCTTTGATCTTTGGCCTAGGGAAAAGTGTCCAAAAGATTTTAATTTTTCTCCTAAAGTGACTTTATAATTTTTATAAAGTTAAAATCTAATTTAAAAGTGACTTTAAAGTGATAAAGTTACTAAGTCTAATTTTAAAGTGACTTTTATAAAGTCAATGTAAAATTAGAAAGGAAAAGTGACTTTGGAAATAAATGACTAAGTGGGTCTTTATTAAAATGGGTGAATTAAAAAATAGAAAGTGAGATTTAAAAGTGCATTTAATCTCAGCCATTGATCTAAATCTATTTCAGCCATTGGGTTTAGAGATCACCCAAAAGTCACTTTGGATCACCCAAAAGTCACTTGGATTTATATTAAAGGAGGAAAAGATCATTCATTCTTTCATGAGCAGATTGGGAGAAGGAAAGCAAGAGAGCAAGGGAGATTTCTGGACAAGAAGGAGAAAGAGGCAGCAGTTTGGCACACATACCAGGCAGCTCTTCAGCAAAATCAGAACAGCAGAAAGACAAGCAGAACAGCAGCAAGAACAAGCAGAAAAAGTTGATTTTTTGCTGAAAACTGAGAAGTTTCCAGGTGGTCCGTTGGGCTGAAAACGGATAAGTTTGCTTGCTGAAAAAATTATTTTGCTGTAATTTTTTGCTGAAATTTTCTTGCTGTAAAAAGACATTTTTCAGAAATAAAGAAGAGCTCTCAAACTGGTTTTCCCCAAGAGTTGTAGGGGGTTTTTCCAGGGTCACGTTGACCAAAAATATCAGTGTTTAAATGTGTTTTAATGGCTGTTTATTACTGCTGATTTATATTTCTGCAATTTCCAGCATTCTGTAAATTTTCCAGAATTTGTGTTTTCAGCAAAATTTATTTTTTCCAACTTGTTGAATGTATGGTTATGGGAAAGGGCATTTAACTACATGGGAGAAATAAGGAGAAACTGAAAACCAGGGTGGGAAAACAGAAATTTTAACAACCTCATCACCCTTCTGTAATCTCGTCATTCATTGAAGATATCCTTGTGCGTACCCCACCATCGTGCAGGCGTAGCGCGCAGCTCCAAATCCAGGGCTTGGAATCGATGATCCTCAAGGACTTCTCGTTCAAAAGCATCCAAAAAATTATGTACACTAGTTAATCCATCATAATAGGGTAAATTTCTTACCTCCGATGACACACAGCGTAATGATTTAGTCATCATGTTGCAGGACAACGTAGATACTTCATGCAACTTATTCTGCCAATGCTCCAATTCTTCATCTGAATCCAAGGTATAGGAAATTTCCCAGTCTCATGAAATCCATCCATGAGTTGTTGGATTAATCCAGCCTTGATCTCACATTGATATGTTTTAGATCTGATCCAAGTCATCATCACTCTCTTCATAGTCACGGACTGGTTCAGTATAGCGCAGTCCTTCTACAAGGTCTAATGGTACTACAACCCGAAGCAACTTCCTCTCAAATGAAATGTTTCTCTTTTTCAAGTGGATGACTACATTCATATCAATGGCCCAGTCAATCACAAGGAGAGCGGGGTATGGATTGTTGTCGTCAATGATCTCTATTACTTCAAAATCATCCAGTGCGCTCACACCTTCTATAACCACTGTTACTCCATGTAGTCATCCCATAGGGATGAAATTCTGTTGGTTTTCCATTCTAAGTTGGATCAGAGACCATTGTGGTGTAGGTCTCCCCATTCTCTCCCATGTCCATTTAGGAAAAATGTTCGCATCAGACCCCAGGTCCAAAATAACCTTGTCCATCTCGTAATCTCCTATCTGTGCAGTGACCCTCATCTCACGCCTTGTTCTTGCCTTATGTTTGCCAATTTTTCTTACCACGTAGTTTCCATCAGGAGCATTTTCTTTACTAGCACGCTTGTTTATCAATTCCTCCAGTCCTTTTACAGCCTTGCAATCACATAGAAGTTGTTGGAAATAATACTGAGAGGGGGGGTGAATCAGTATTATCTGGTCAATTTTCTTTTTCAA
The DNA here is from genome assembly GCA_000404065.3 of Pinus taeda. NCBI lineage: Eukaryota > Viridiplantae > Streptophyta > Pinopsida > Pinales > Pinaceae > Pinus > Pinus taeda. Next base: position 335,090 of record APFE030841723.1, on the reverse strand, counting down.
ATCCAAAACATATACGCTACTTCAGTTAGAGAAAACCGTGTATATATGCAACTACAGATAAGAAAACCCGCATATACCATACAAACTTATAATTTAAAATATTCTACAGATGTTGAACATTAATATGTGCATCAGGATCATATAAACAGTAACCAGGAACAGAAAAATAGAGCAGAAGACAATCACACACAAGAACACAAGATATAAGGTAGAAACCCATTGTGGGTGAAAACCACCTACTGTAATATGTCTCTATCTTTTCAATTAGAAACTTCTTTTTACAATGATTATGTATTGGTGCAGTCCTTTACTAGTATGCAGGCTGCTACCTATAGAGAGCTACAACCCTCTCTTGTTTTCCAGCTTCTCCTGGAAGGGAGCTACAACCCCCTTAGTTCTTGTACTAGTTGAGATACTAGTACACAGGCTGCTACTTGCAGAAGACTACAACCTTCTCTTCCTTCCAGGGACCACGTTTCATAAATTTGCAGACTGGATCCACAAATAACATCAATCAATCATCAAGAATTTCTACATCAACCAATCATCTTTTCACCAATCAAAATTGAATCAAAATAAACACTTCTCTAACGACTGTACCCAGATCATAATAATAGTAATCACACCCCACTTCTGAACCCAAAACACTGTAGCAATAAACATAAGTAGCTAGAACATAAATCAAGAGATGTATGCTACTTCACTATTCAGAAACCTGCGTGCAGATCTATAAATTAATTCTTTCAAACATTCAGATATTAGTTAACCCAGATTATCAGATTTATAGATCAAGCGTGCGCCACATATCATAGATCAAAATCATATAGAGATACCACTATTCCAGCCTTAAGATTTTGACTCATCAATATAACTTATCCTTCTCCTTGTGCTCAGGTTCCTTCTTCATTCAGATCCAGATATGCACCATAACCCAATCATAATATTCCAGATGTAGCACTTTATCAGATATTCAATAATTTAGAAGATGCCTTGCCAAATGATCTCTTTCCTCTTTTATAGCCTTAGGCCTTTCAAAATACCACAGACCAAAAATTCAATACCATGGACCCAATACTTGGGATCAACACTTATGACGAGATACCATGGCCCAAAACCATAGGTTCAAATACCAAGGACTAAATACGATGGACCAAAACCATAGGATCAAAAACTGTTGGACTAATACCATGAACCAACCATAAGATTTCCCATGTGCGTGTCCTTTTCTCTGCTTGAAAGTGCATGAAATTTTCTCTGCATGAAAGTGCGTGAAATTTTCTCTGCATGAAAGTGTGTGAACGTTTCTCTGCATGAAAGTGCGTGAACTTTTCTCTGCGTGAAAGTCTGTGAACCAGAAAATAACTTTGATGCACTATAATTTATCATCTGAGATGAGTGGGTTGCCATCAAGTACAACAAATGTATCATAATGCTAACAATACCCCCCTTTGGACTTGATGGCAACAACAACCAATCACTCTCCCCCTTTGACATCAAGGGAAAAGGGGTGGACTACCATACTTCCCCTGAGTACATGCTGAAAACTCTGAACGAGCTCCCCCTTTGTATATGCTCTGTGCTGAAATGTCGTCTGCAAAAAGATGTTCTACAAGAAAGAACATGACTCCATATATTATAAGTAACCTTCCTATCATCAAGACTCATACATACATCCATCTCTCATCCAAGTGGGAATACACAAGTTAGACAAAACTCATTCATCCCAGGCATAGTGGGGAAACCAAAAAAGGCCGTTACATGACCTTGATATGAAAAGAAGTACATGACATAGAGACAAGAACAACTATCAGCAGAATCAACCTTCAGACCAGCACACATTGATCTACTCCACCATAGAACTCTTGAGAAATCAAACCGAGGACTTTTAAGCTAATGCCAACAATGCATCATTAGAAGAATATATGCTCCCCCTGAACCTGTGCCAGATGATCTCAGATAGACCCATTCGACCCACATAGACCGACAAATGTACGTGTATCCACCTGCATACAACAGGGAAGATTCAATAGCAGGATGATGCATCAACAACCCCAAACTTCTGTCTCAGGTATTCAAATGTCTCCCTGGGCAACGGTTTGGTGAGTATATCAGCAACTTGTTCCTTGGAGGGAACATACTCCAATTTTACCTTTTGTTCCAGCACTTGTTCCTGGAGAAAATGATACTTGATTGGTATGTGCTTGTTCTTCAAATGCATGACTGGATTCTTTGAAATGTTGATTGCACTTGTATTATCACATAAGATGGAGATAGGTGGATTACAAGTCATTTGATAATCCTACAAGGTTTGCATCATCCAAAGGAGTTGAGTTCAAGAGGATGCAACAGCCACATATTCTACTTCAGCTATAGATAATGCAATGGAACTTTGTTTCTTGCTGAACCAAGGTACTAATCTGGAACCCATAAAGAATGCACCACCACTAGTGCTTTTTCTGTCATCCATGCTTCGAGCCCAATCTGCATCTGTATAAGCATGAAGAGTGAGATTCGCATCTCTAGGATACCATAGGCCATAGTTTTGAGTTCGTTTAAGATACTTGAAAACTCTCTTTACTGCCTGAAGATGAGTTTCCTTAGGATTTGCTTGAAATCTTCCAACCATTCCTACTACATGCACGATGTCTGGTCGGGTACCTTTTAAATAGAGTAGACTTCCAATCATGGACCTATAGGTTGGTTGATGCATTGCTGCTGATTCATTATTTGCACTGAGGTTGCATCCTCTGACCATAGGAGTGCATACTGGTTTCGAATCTTCCATGCCATACTTCTTCAAGATCTGCTTGAGATACTTGGTTTGAGATAAAAAGATACCGCCTTTATTTTTTTGGATTTGTAAACCAAGAAAATATGTCAGTTCTCCAAGCAAAGACATTTCGAATTCCTTCTGCATCACCAAGGCAAAGTTTTGACTCATAGCTTCTTCATTGTCTGCCAAAGATGATATCATCTACATACACAACAAGTATTAGCAATTTGTTATTTTTCAATTTATATAAATATTGCTATCTGCTGATCCTTTGAAAACCTGTTGATGAAGGTATTTTTCCAAACAATATAACCAACCCTTGGAGCATGTTTGAGACCATAGAAGCCTTCCTTTATCTGCATACAGATTGATATTACCAAGGATGAATCCATCTGGCTGCTCAATGTACACTTCTTCTTCTAAGTCTCCATTCAGAAAGGTTGATTTCACGTCCATTTGAAACACTTTGAACTTTTGAAAGCTAGAGAGAGCAAGGAACATTCTGATGGCCTTGAGTCTAGAAACGGGAGCAAAAGTTTCTTAAAATTCTATTCCTTCCTGTTGAGCATACCCTTTAATAACAATTCTGGCCTTGTTTGTAATCACTTCTCCATTTTCATTCAACTTGTTCTTAAAGATGCATTTTGTCTAGGAACCAACTCCCAAGTGTTATTCTTTTCGATCTGCTCAAGTTCTACATCCATTTCCTTGACCCAGCATTCATCTTTGCATGCCTCTCTTACATTTTGTGGTTCAGTGGAGGAAAGTAATGCCAAATAGCTTGAAGCTTCTGCAATTGTTCTTCTTGTTTGTATTCCTACCTCTTTTTGCCTCAAAATTTGAGATTCTGGATGATTCTTCTGAACGTACTTGCATGGAGTCTTTTCTTCTATCCTTATTTGTTCTTCAGGCTCCTCATGGGTTTCTTCTTCATAGGTTTCTTCTTCATCATGAATCTGATTTGATGTTGATGGATAGTCCTCATCATCTTCAAAATATTCAGATTTTACTTGCCTAGGAGTGTTTTCTTCTTCATCAACCACTGCATCAATACTTTCAACAATTTTTCCAAGCCTTTTATTATAACACTTGTATGCTTTGCTATGGGGAGAGTAACCAAGGAGAATGCCTTCATCTGCTCTAGGTTCAAACTTGCCAAGATGTTCATCAATATTTTTGATATAGATTTGCTTCCAAAAATTTTGAAATATTTTACCGAAGGAGTCTCACCATACCAGAGCTCATGAGGGGTTTCAGTGTTATTCACCTTGACATTTTTTTTGTTGAGAATGACAATTGCAATAAATGTAGCTTCACCCCAGAAAGTTGCGGGAGTTCCAGACTCATCAAGCATAGCACGAGCCATTTGTTGAACCATTATGTTCATCCTTTCAACTACTCCATTTTGCTGAGGAGTCCTGGCTGTAGAGAATTCTCTTCTTATTCCATGTTCTTCGCAAAAATCAAAAAAATCATTTGAGGTAAACTCCCCACCTATATCAGAACTGAGGAATTTAATTTTGTGATCTGATTCGTTTTCAACCAAAGCTTTGAAGGATTTGAATTTTTCGAGGGCTTCATCTTTGTGCTTCATCAATCCTATCCAAACAATCCTTGAATAGTCGTCAATGAATAATATAAAGTATTCTTCTCCCCGAGGTGAACTTTTCCTAGATGGACTACATACATCAATATGGACAAGCTCAAGTGGCCTGCTAGCTGATCCTTCGTTCTCAGGGAAGTTAGTTCTGGTTTTCTTACCAAACTGACATGATTTGCATATTGTATTATCTGGAATTCTGATGTCTAGAAGACCACAAACTGCCTAGTATTTGCATGCTTTCCTTATCTGTGAGAAGCTTATATGCCCCAACCTATGGTGCCATAGCCAGTGTTCATCATTCTTGCTCAGATAGCATTTTTGTTGTCCTCCTTTGAATATGTATAAATTATTTGGAGTTCTTATGCCTTTGATCACTGTTTCTCTTATATCAAGATCACAAACACTACATCCATTTGATCGAAATATTACCTCTGTTCCTTGATCACACATCTGACTGACACTCAGTAGATTATGCTTTAAGCCATCAACATACATAACATTTCCTGCTTTGACCTTTTCTTTTAAAAGAACAGAACCTTTACCTTTGATGAGTGCAGGGGTGTCATTTCCAAATGAGACCTTCTTCTCCTTCTCCAAGGCACTATATGGCTGAAGTTTTTCTTTATCACCTGTCATATGTTTTGAACATCCACTGTCGATGTACCATTGATTTTACTGCCCTTCTGCATATAAGGCTATACCACATCTTTCTGGTTGTGGTTCTTTCATTCTCCATGTTTTGATATTTGAGGCTTGCTCCTTCTGAGTTGCCTGCTGAAACCTGCTCCTTCATTCAGAATCTTCATGACCAAAATTATTACAAATATAACATTCTATTTCATTTTCAAGAGCAGAAAAGTTATTGTAGTTCCTTTTCATGATCCCAGTCATACTCCTCTGTTTTTGAGTTTCTCTAGTCATGATAGTTTTGTAGGCAACACACTGAGCTGCTTTGTGTCGAAAGTTGTGACAAGAGAAACATTGGCCATTGAAGAAATTCCCGCGATTATCAACCCTGCGGACCACACGATTGTAGTTTTCATTGACATTCATTCTTGAGGAAAATTGAGAATGATTTACCTGTGGTATGTTGTAGCTTCTGTTTATCCTTGAAGCAGATTGCCCCTGATTTACTTAGTGATCTCTGTTCATTCTTGAAAAGGTAATAGTGTTGATTGATTTGGGTAGTACCCATAATTATATTCATTGTAAGATAGCGAAGGAATTGAATTGCTTTCTATATCTAACACTAGAGTGTCAAGTGATGGTTGCAAATGGAGGAACTATAAATTGATCTGGAAAGTGTCGTAATATCAAGCTAACCATGGGTGAATATTTATTTAATAGTCCAATGATTTCTATTCCAATGGGTGGTGTTGATGTTGTACTAGGAGTCTAATGGTTACAATCTTTGGGGATGATAACTTTTACTTTTCAAGAAATTTTCTTGAATTTTTTTTGGGAAGGAAAAGAAATTGAATTAAGGGGTATCATAGGGAAACTAGGAAAGATAATCAACTTTAATTTCTTGACAAGTATTTTGAAGAAAGAGCAATGAGGCGTAATTGCACAATTATGCTCACTAGAGGTTCAAACATCGAAATCATCCATTTCTCCATATCTACAAAAAGTCTTGGAAAATTATTCCAAGGTATTTGAGACTCCCAAAGGCCTCCCACCTATTCATGATTATGATCATGCTATTCACTTGATTCCAGGAAGTGTTCCTCCAAACATCAGGCCTTACAGATGGTTGCAGAAATGCTAGAGGCCACTATAATTCAACCTAGTCAAAGTTCCTTCTCTACTCCAGTAGTATTGGTGCACAAGGAGGGATCATGGCATATGTGCTCAGATTATAGGAAGCTCAACAAGCTCACTATTACAGATAAATTTTCCATTCCTATTATTGATGAATTGTTGGATGAATTACATGGAGCAATTCACTTTTACCAGGCTAGATCTTCGTTAAGGATATCATCAAATTAGAATAACGAATAAAGACATTATGAAAACAACATTAAGAACTCATGAAGTTTATTATGAATTTTTTGTCATGCCTTTTGGCCTTACTAATGCGCATTCCACATTTCAAGGTTTGATGAATTCCATTTTCAAACCCTTCCTTAGAAATTTTGTGTTAGTATTTTTTGATGATATACTAATCTACAACAAGTCTTGAAAGGATCATATTCAACATGTTGACATGGTTTTAAAATTGTTGGAGGATAAACAATTATATGCAAAAACCTCCAAATGCTTCTTTGGAGTACAGGAGGTGGAATATTTGGGTCATATTGTATCTCATGAGGCTGTTAAGGTAGACGATAAACAAATTAAAGCCATTAAGGAATGGAAAATCCCCACAACCATAAAGAATCTTTGAGGATTTCTTAGGTTTACAGGGTATTATTGCAAGTCTTATAATAATTATGGGAGAATAGTAGCACCTCAAACATCATTACTGAAGACAGATGCATTTTCTTGGACTCCATAAGCAACTAAGGCCTTTGAACATCTTAAAGAGGCAATGTGCCAGTCATCGGTCTTAGCTACACCAGAATTCACAAAAACCTTTATTGTGGAATGTGATGCCTCATGAAATAGAATGGGTGTTGTTTTAATCCAAGAAGGAAGACCCATTTCATTTGAAATTTGTCTAATCAAGGGAAGGTATTTACACAAACCTATTTATGAGAATGAAATGTTGGAAATACTACATGCACTAAAGAAATTGTGACCTTACCTAATGGAAAGACACTTAAAGGTAAAAACATATAATTATAGTCTTAAATACTTTTTGGAACAAATATTATCTTCAAAAGAGAAGCAAAAATGGGTCACAAAGATGTTGGGTTATGACTCTGAAATCATATACAAAAAAGGGAAGAAAAATGTTGTTGCATATGTGTTCTCAAGAAAGGATTAGGATGTGGAAACATTACTCTGTGTCATTTATATTATCTAACCTGATTGGATAAATGAAGCAAGAGATGAATGGAAAAATGACGAAGAGGTGTGGACACTCATTCAAAAGTTGTAACAAGATATGAATACATCTAATACATTTATCTGGAAAAATGATTCATAATGGTACAAAAATCACTTATATTTATGTTAGAATTACCAACTCAAACAAAATATTCTTTTGGAATTCCACACCTCCCCCTTAGGAGGGCACACAAGATTTTTAAAAACATACCATAGGGTCTAGAAGGAATTTTTTTGGGATGTCCTTAAATCTGATATTCAAAATTTTATGGAAAAATGTTTGGTTTTCCAACAAAACAAAGTTGAGACAATTAAGCCCCGTGTATATTACAACCTTTAGCCATTCGAAGTCAGCGTTGGGAGGTCTCAATGGATTTTATCATAGGTTTACCCAAGTCTGAAGGAAAGAGTGTCATCATGGTGGTAATTGTTAGACTTACCAAGTATACACACTTTTGTGCATTATCTTATCCTTTTAAAGGAAATACAATTATTATTGCATTTATGGAAATAATTCAGGCTACATAGAAACCCAAAAATTATAGTAAGTGATAGAGATCCCATTTTCACTGGAAATTTTAGGACGAGATTATTTCTTGTCTTGGTACTCAATTAGCTCATATCTCATCTTATCTTCTTCAATCTGACGAGAAAACTAAGATAGTGAACAAATGTTTGGAAGGATATCTTCATCGCTTTGTATCCGATAAACAAACACAATGGGTCAAGTGGTTACCTCTAGTTGAATCGTGGTATAGCACTTCCTTCCATCCTCTAGAAAAAATGACCCAATTTATGGCACTTTATGGATATCATCCACTGTCCATCACATCACCTTTAAGAGGAAATTCCAAGGTTGAAGCAGTGAAATATCACATCGAGCATCAATAGAAAGTTCTCCAACTCTTTTAAAAGGATAACCTCACTCTAGTGCAGAATCGAATGAAAAAACATGCATATCAACATCCTAGTGAAATAAGTTTTGACGTAGGAAATTGGGTATTTTTACGGCTACAACCATAAAGACAAATGTCCCTTAAGTAAGCTAAGGAGGATAATAAATTATCACCCACGTACTATGGTCCTTACAAAGTGTAGTAAAATATTGGTACTATGCCATACAAATTGGAGCTACCTGCATCTTCCTGAGTACACCTATTTTTCCATGTTTCATGTTTAGAGAAGGTTATTTATGATAAGCTCCCAATTCAAACATTACTTCCGGAACTTGATGAAGAAGGGAAAATCATATTAGAGCCTCAAGCAATCATAGAAACAAGAACCCAACAACTACGTAATCAATCAATTTTAGAGTATCTCATTAAGTCGACGAACTTACCCGTTGAATATTCCATATGGGAGGATGATAATTTTATATAGAAGCATCCATAACTATTCAAGCATTGAGGACAACACTTTTTTTGAAGGAGAGGGGAATGTTAGGTTCCTATAACACTAGTGTAGCCTCCTTATTGTTATTGTTAGTGTAGCCCCCTTATTTTTATTGTTGTGCCCATGTAGCCCCCATATTGTTATTGTTGTTACATGTTGTAGCTCCCAGAGATAACCTTGGATTTCTTACAAGACCAGTGCCTGGGCACATCTAAATTTTGGAGTGTCTCAAATGATTCACAATAAAGGGAGACGTCACTTATATTCTATATGTATATATGATGGGTTGGTTCATTCCTCTAAAGTAATAAGACATGAATTTATTGGTACTTATTTCCATATACAAATCACAGAAATATGCATAAAACAGTGGAGGCCGAGTAGTCCAAGGACTTACAGTTTAATAAACTTTTGTAGAGCAATGATGGAGGATAAGGAGAAAGAGTAACTCATCATATGGAGCTTACAACATCAAGAATTCTATGCTTAACACAGAGAGCTTGCAGCTTTAAGAATTCCTATACTTATCTGAGTTAGAAGTAGATATAATGGAAGAAGAGAGGTCGTGTGTTACGATTCATGAAGAGTAACTTTTAAATACATAATTTCAATAATCCATATAGGCACTAGCATTTAGCAATGCCAATACAAATGAATCTGTGAGGAACTTACAGGCACATGCATAACATTTTGATACCAGCGAATCTATGAGGAAGTCTTGAAATATTTTTAACAATTGTAATTGCATGAATATAGAGAAGAAACCTGGACATAATAGGTTTTAACATAGGAAAAACATATTTTAATACTTGAAGGGGGAATCACCACCATTTCTTCATATTCTAAAAGATCTGTATTCTGAAGTTATATAGTCTGAAAATTACATGTAGAGTTTTCTTTAGAATTTTCTGAACCTGTGTTAAGTCCTGCTTTCCCCTATTTATCTGGAGAGGGGAGCAAGAACATTCATTACAACAAAATATCTCTGGCCTTGTCTCAGAGGTTGGGTCAACTAGTTGTCTATGTCATAGATGGCTTTGTGCCTAAAACATTACTTAATTAGTGGCCTCTTTAAAAGTAGGCAACTTATAGCACAACGAAATAAACAAACAGTGAGACAGAAACATAAAGGAAGATATCCATGCCCATGCCTATGATATCCTCTGCTTCAGGTTATAGTTTTCTCCATGGTATGGCTTTCTCTGTTGTGTAGACGATTTTCTTCTTGTCTTCCTTTATTGCTTGAGTCATTTCCCCTATTATGGGGCGCCATGTCTGAGAGTTAAATCCTCCTGAGCTACCTAGTTTCTTTCCATTCTCGTCAGTACCGGCCCCTATTCCGTGTTACAATGGACATTCTTTGAGTCAGCCCATGACGGTTTTGAATGCAGCACCTATTTCCCTTAAAGGCATAACTGACGACCCATCTGCCTTTAAAAATTTGTACCATGCTCTCGGGGCCTGGTTGCGGTAGGACTTTTCCTCATAAATGAGTGCAACAGAACAATGAGTTTCAATTTTCTTTAGCTCCCTTTAGTTTAGCCCCTTATACTATTGTTTTCTTCATAGGGCCGACAGCTATGACCAGGGGCTTAGCCTTCAGGCACTGAGACCTTTAGAACTGAGTCCAGGGGCCTTTTTCCTTTGTAACACAGAATCTCGCACTTTGGTGCTTTCCGAGGATTGCCACTAAGATTTCCCTTTGAACAATGCGATCATTGATCTGCGGGGTTGGGCCCACTGGAAGTATCATAATCACACTGCAAGAGGGGAAAGACCCTTTACCTTTTCTCCATAGCGCGGGCCAAATTTTCTGGATGTGATATCCTCATGAGATAGAACAAATAAAATGTATCACATCTAGGAGGATCCCTCGCACATCACAATCGTAGGCAGGGAATGAAAATCAGTGGAGTAATAAACTTTACTTTGTGCTATCGTCAATCACCAATCCACGGGGGTGGTGTCATCACTACCACATGTCACCCTGTGAGTGGTTACACGTGTTACCCATAGATGCCCCCATAGGACCCATGAAAATGCCGAAACTTAGTGACACATGTCCCCCATACAACCACGTCACCTTTCGTACTGCCACGTGGAGGAGAGAGAAGTTGTCCGCCCGACCTTGGTTTTTTCATGAAATTCCTTTGTAAAATGATTTCGGCCTCCCCTAGCGCTTTTACATTGGATCGAAAAATCGTAAAATCGTGGGCATTTTTAAAGTGGCAGCCCCTTAGATCGCCGATATGCTGATATCTTGAACTTCGTCGATATGAGATACTTGCTTCGCCTTGACCCGCTGAAAGCCGATCTCCTAACCCTACCGATACTTCCTGCTTGCGGGACTCTGCCGATAGCCAATTTTCGATAAGCTCCTAGGTCCCTGATATGCGATTTGCCTATACACTTGGTCATTTCCTTTGTTTTCTGAGCTTTCCAAGGGTAACTTCAATATGGTCTAACTTCTAATCCAGAAGTCCATTCTTGGACTTCCATATACCGTTGGAAAGCTCTTTTTCAGAACTGCAGAATGGAGAGGGTCCGATTAAGCTCTAAGATCTTCTATGTCCTAGGGAATGGCTTCAAACTTCACTTATTTTCTGTATTCTAGGTGATTGATAACTTGTAGAGCAATGAGTGACAACATTGGATCCATTTAGGGACAGTGCCTTGCTAATAAGGTGCTGAGAACCTGCAAACCAATATATTTCCTTCCATTAGGCATGGAGTCATTTCTAAAAACTAAACAATTAATTGAATGACTGCAAACTGACTAAATGATTGTAAGATCACTAATTGACTGGCTTACATAGCAAAAAAAATTTAAGAAAAATAAAAATTTTAGATAGCACATCACCAAAGTCTTAGGGCCTTCTCCTCGGTCTTCAAACTTGAATGAAAATTGTCTATACCTAACAAAAATATAATTACTGGGTGATATCTTCTCTCCAATGTAGCGAGTTAAACAAATGGCTACTTGATTGAGTTCTCCTCATACCTCTTATGAGCAAGCAAAAGAAGAAAGGGAGTGGCAACTCAAGATTCCATTGATTCTGAAAACCAACCTTCCAATGATACCATCTCCACTTTAGGGCAGTGGACCTCATTCCATTGTTCTCTAGAAAATTAACAATTAAAACCAACATGTACCTCATAAAATTGTCAGGCAAGAACTTTAATACGTGTTCCCAACTTGGTAATTGATGCTCAACCCTTTTTATCTCCTCCATGAACCTTCTAATCGAGTTACTGAGCTCCTTACCTTTTTCTATAAATCGTCTGATCTTCTCAATAATCAGCTCGTATTCTCCACACACAACTAAGCATTCGACACTGACATTCCTTGTTTTCTGCAGCCCAAGGAGCACTACTTCATGTTCTGCCAAATTGTTGGTTGCCTCAACCTCTAGCTTGGATGATCCGTCAAAGTATAATTTACACACTTGATTTTCATCTGTATGTTGGTGGTCTAACTGCCTTGTTAGGTGTACTGATGGTTTCTCTAAGATGATCTCATCTTCTTCTAGGAATAGGCAGGAGAGGTCACTTTCTTTTCCATGAGATTGGGAGTTTTCTGAGCCTTTAGCTGGGGTCACTATTTTTACAAACTTGGATTCTTTGTACAACCTCCTTTGCTCACCTCCAAAAGTGGGAATAGTGGCATAAGTCATATCTAGCTTGATAGAGCCCCCTTGGAACCCCAAGATCTTGATAAGAGCATTTTGAACCGAGGAGGAATATTGGCCACCATTATGCCCATTACCAAACTTTTCATCAGGATTTGAGCTAGGTTCATGACCAGGTGCTTTATCATCCCTAAGAACTTGACTCTCTTGGAGTCGAAGGAGCACAGGTCCTTGTATGTTCCGGTGATCTCCAAGCCTAGTTGTTCCATTACCGTTATTGGCATGAGGTTGTGTGGGGCTCCTGAATCCAGCATGCAATTATGCAACAAAAGGTCATGGATCACCTAAGTCACATAAAAAGGTGCAGTAGAAGGATCCAAGTCTTCCACATGCGGCCCAAAAACAACCATTGGCCTCTCATCCTAGAGGTTTAAACTATCATGAGATGCTGTTGAGATAGAGGGATGCATGAATTGAGAGACTTGAGAATCTCAATCAAAGGGACATGAATCTTTACATTTTCAAGCTCCTTCTGGAGATTAAATGTATGTTTGAATTTTTCTATACCTCCGAGCTCTATTCCTTCTTCATTACCACTGGCAGTTTTCAGCGGAGCAGGTGCCTCCTTGTTAATGTGTCCCTCTGCACTATTGCTTTCCTTATTTTCAAAGACTTCCATCTTGGAAGGGTCAAGATTTAGCTTGCCTTTCCCTTTGTCTGGTACCAGAGGGATAACTTGGGGAGCAATTTCCTCCTGCTGCTCTGGTTATCTTGAACTCTTCTTTGAACATCTTAGATTATATTTACGTTATGGTTGTGCTTGCATGAACTCTGCAAACTCTTTGCAATAATAATTTATATCTTTCTCATCTGTTGTTTCTCCATCATGACTGACCCCCTAGTGAACCATATTCTACTGTTCGTCTTCAGGGAAAGTGGAATATAAGTTTCCTTGCATCTCATGTGTATCCGACAATTGCTTGTCATGACCATCTTCTAAGTATAAAGGATGAGGGATCTGGTCGAGTTGCTCCTTTCTCTCCCTTGGAATTATTTTCAATGGAGGTCTTCTATACTACGGTTTATAACCCCATTTGTTGACTTGAGCATTCTGTTTGGAGAGTCTCTTGTTCTCAATCTCAAGATTTCCAACCATTTGTGATAAACTACTGATGAGTTTTTCTAGTTCATTCATCTTCAGGTCTGGTGATTCTCTATCTTGACGAGAGGAAGATGGCTCTTCTTTCCCTCTTTTGTTCTCAGTAGGTTATTTCTTTCCTTTGGACTTTCCTGCTGAGGCAAAATTTGCCTCCACTTCAACTGCATAGATTTGGAGTTGATCTAGAGTGGTAGACCTCCTTTCCGTTAGAGTAAAGCCGAATTCAGACTCAAATGCTCCCAAAAAGGCTACTCGGGCAACAACTGGAGGAGGCTTTATCTCAGCTGGCAGGTTATTGTATTGCTTGTTGAACCTCTTTATAAATTCTGAGATATCCTCTTTTGTCTTCTTCTTTATGGTGTTAAACTCTGTGAGGAGGTACTCATGATTTCTATTTTCACCCCATTTCTATGTGAAGGAGTTTTCAAGTTCCTCCCAGGTAGTGATGGAGGCATTGGGTAGGGATTTGAACCACTTTCTAACCTCTCCATTGAGGGATTGTACCAAAAGTCTCATGAACACATTCAGTTGTTCCATGTTTATGTTCCTAGCAAAAGCACTAAAAGTTTCAATGTGACTATGTGTCATGTTGTCATCTTCTCCATCGAATCTAGGCAACTGCTTTAGGTAGTCCTGGGGCATTACACTAAGAGGCTGAGGTAAATTTAGAGGTGCATATTTATTTAGAAAAAAACCTAGAAGATCCATTTGAATAAATGGAGGGGGATTAAGGTTTTCTTGAGGAAATTGGCCCAAAAGCATAGTGGTGGGAGTGGCTTGACTGAATGCAGGGTATGCCAGGGCCTTAGGAACAAATCCTCAGTAGTGAGTAACATAGGGTTGAGAGTTGGACGAGGAAGCTTCAAAGGCTGGTGAGATGGTAGTATTAGCAGGGGGGTTTTCTCTTTCCAGACTTTCCTGAAAATTATTTTTTTTGGGTCAGATAAGAATGGGGCTTTCTGTTGAGATGTATCTCAGTGAGTGTGAGTATTTTAAAATCCAGGATGAAAATTGATGGGGGGTTGTGGAGTCGCCAAGGTGATGTGAATGCAATCATAACAGACTTCGCTCACCTACACAAAGAGTGCTCAATTTGTTGTATCCTTCAATACGTTCCCTGACAACGACGCCAAAAGACGTTGTAGCTCCCAAAGACAGCCTTGGATTGCTTACAAGACTAGTGCCTGGGCACATCTAAATTTTGGAGTGTCTCAAATGATTCATAGTAAAGGAAGACCTCACTTATATTCTATATGTATATATCATGGATCAGTTCATTCCTCTAAAGGAATAAGACATGAATTTCTTGGTACTTATTTCCATATACAAATCACAGAAATATGCATAAAACTGTGGAGGCCGAGTAATACAAGGACTTACAATTAAATAAACTTTTGTAGAGAAATAGTAACTCATCATATGGAGCTTACAGCATCAAGACTTCTATGCTTAACACACAGAGCTTGCAACTTTATGAATTCATATACTTATCTGACCTAGAAGTAGATATAATGGTAGAAGAGAGGTTGTGTGTTATGATTCATGAAGAAAAAATTTTGAAGACATAGTTTCAATAATCCATACAGACACTAGAATTTAACAATGTTGATACAAATGAATTTGTGAGGAACTTATAGGCACATGCATAACATTTTGATACCAGTGAATCCATGAGGAAGCCTTGAAATATTTTTAACAGCTGTAATTGCATGAATTCAGAGAAGAGACATGAACATAATGGGTTTCAACATAGGGAAAACATATTTTAATACTTGAAGGGGGAATCACCACCATTTCTTCATATTCTGAAAGATTTGTATTATGAAGTTATATAGTTTGAAAATTACATGTAGAGTTTTCTTTAGAATTTTATGAACCTGTGTTAAGTCTTGCTTTCCCCTATTTATCTGGAGAGGGGAGCAAGAAAATTCGTTACAACAAAATATATCTGGCATAGTCTCAGGTGTCGATTCGACTAGCTGTCTCAATCATAGATGGATCTGTGGCCCAAAACATTACAAAATTAATGGCCTCTTTGAAAGAAGACACCTTACAAGAGAACAAAATAAAAAAAAACAGAAACGTAAATGAAGATTATCGTGCCCATCCCTGTGATCTCCTCTACTTCAAGTTATAGTTTTCTCCATGGTATGGATTTCTGTGTTGTGCAGACGATTTCCATCTTGTTTGCCTTTACTGCTTGAGTCGTTTCCCCTATTATGGGGCACCATGTCTGAGAGTTAAATCCACCCGAGCTACCTAGTCTCTTTCCATTTCTGTCAGTACCGACCCCGATTCCGTGTTACAATGGGCATTCTATGAGTCAACCCATGGCTTATAACCCATCTGCCTTCAAAATTCTATACCAAGCTCTTGGGGCCTTGCTGCAGCAAGATTTTTCCTCATAAATTGGCGCAACAGAATGACGAGTTTCGGTTTTCTTTAGCTCCCTTTAGTTTAGCCCCTTATACTTTTGTTTTCTTCATAGTATCGAGGGATGCGACCAAGGGCTTAGCCTTTGGGTGCTGAGACCATTAGAACTGTGTCCAGGGGCCTTTTCCGTTTGTAACACAAAATCTGCACTTCGACACTTTTTGAGGATTACCACTAAGATTTCCCTTTGAACCCTGCAATTTTCGATCTGCGAGGTTGGGCCTATCAGAGGTATCAAAATCACATCACAAGAGGGGAAGGGCCCTTTACCTTTTCTCCATATGTGGGCCGACTTGTTTAGACACGAGATCCTCATGAGATAGAACAAATAAAACATATCGCATTCGAGAGGATCCCCCACACATCACAATCGCAACCAGGGAAGGAAAATCAATGAAATAATAAACTTTACTTCGTGCGATGGTCGATCACCGATCCTCGGGGGTGACGTTATCACTACCATGTGTCACCTTATGAGTGGTGACATGTGTCACCTAAAAATGCCCCCATAGGACCCCTGAAAACGCTGAAACTGAGTGACATGTGTCCCCAGTACGACCACATCACCTTCTGTACTGCCACATGGAGGAGAAAGAAGGGGTCTGCCCAACCTTGGTTTTTTGATGAAATTCCTTTGCAAATTGATTTCGGCCTCCCCCAATTCTTTTACGCTGGATCAAAAAATCGCAGAATCGCAGGCATTTTTAAAGTGGCAGCCCCTCAGATCGCAGATATGTTGATATCCCAAACTTCGCCGATATGTGATATTTACTTTGCCTAGACCTGCCGATATGCGATATTTTCTCTGCTTGGACCCACCGAAAGCTGATCTCCTAACCCCACTGATAATTCCTGCCTGCGAGACTCTGCTGATAGTCAATTTGCGATAAGTTCTCGAGTCCTCGATATGTGATTTGCCTTTATACTTGGTCATTTCCTTTGTTTTCTAGGCTTTCCAAGGGTAACTTCAATATGCTTTAACTTCTGATCCAGAAGTCCATTCTTGGACTTCCATATACCGTTGGAAAGCTCTTTTCGAGAACTACAGAATGGAGAGGGTCTAATTAAGCTCTGTGATCTTATGTGGCCTGGGGAATGGCTTCAGCATTCACTGCTTTTCTGTATTATGGGTGATTGATAACTTGTAGAGCAGTGAGTGACAACATTGGCTCCATCTGGGGATAGTGCCCTTCTAGTAAGGTGTTGAGAACCTGCAGACCTCTAGATTTCCTTCCATTGGGCATGGAGTCATTTCTAAAAACTAAAAAATTAACTAAATGACTACAAAATAACTAAATGATGGTAAGATACACTAACTGACTGGCTTACATAGCATAAATATTTTAAGAAAAATAAAAATTTGAGACAGCACATCACCAAAGTCTTAGGGTAACCCAACAACATCTGTAATCTGAATAGCAAAATCTGATATACATACACTCACTCCAACCATATACTCACACCATTAATAAATTTACTCACTAAATCATTCCACACTCACAAAAAAATAATCACAAGAATATATGTCAAAATATCATAAGTAATCTCCAATCAATACCTTGGGCAATTACCATGGTAATCCCAATACCATGGACATTTGTACCATAGTAAACTCTAGGTGAGTACCATGAGTCAATACCATGGTTATTCCAATACCATGGACCCCTTTACCATGGTAATATTTAGATCAATACCATGGGTAAATACCACGGTTACGCTGAAACCACAGACCCCTATACCATGGTAATCTCCTGGTCAATACCACGGGTAAATACCATGGTTATGATAATCCCATGAACACCTGTACCATGGTGATCTTTGATCCACACACATAGAATATGCACAACTGTCAAAGCACCCTACAACTAACATGTCAACCAAGCAACATAATCACAAGCGAAGCTGCACTACAGGCCAAAAATGCCAGAAACCACTCAAGCCTATCAATCAAATAACTAATCAAGCATAGACAACTAGATATCATATGGCTATGAAGTTGACATCAATGGTAACTAACAAGATTGCATCCAACAACTACCTCATCAATGCCAACAATGTCCCCCTTTGGCATTGATGGCAACACCTACGGAATCATCCAAATGATACTATCCTATGAGAAAGTCCAAATGGTATTATCCTCTGAACAACCGATCTCCTCAAACACTCCCCCTTTGACATCAATGGTAAAGGTCTGAAAACCATCAAAATTCCCTATTGCAAAATACAATAACTCCCCCCCGATAGTAGTCGAATATGACCACAATACATCTCCAAGAATAAAAACTCTCTTTCCTCGATGAGCACGTGAAAATAAGTGAAGCAACAATGAACTCAAGCAACAAAACCAACTACATCAACTTCAACATAGTATCACATCATTAGCACCAACAACAACAACACTCCAGGTTGGCAGTAACATTAACAATATAACCATCACCAACAACATCCTCTGATATACATGTCCTCATTGAAAGAATAGAAGTACTACATGCGTGAAGAAAAGGGAAAGGCATCCAACAACCAAAGCAATAACTCAACATCATATTCTCCTCATCAAAACCTAGTAACAACATGTGTATGATGAAAACAACAGTATGACCATCCATATCCATCGAATAACAACATATGGTAGCAACCACACAATAAGTACGCTCCATTGAACTGATCATACTAGTAAAAAACACATCCATCAAGCATATCTCTTCAAACAACAACAATAGTAGCAAGCATGTGATCCATATCAATAGAAGAAAATCATATCCATTAACATCATCAACAACATGACATAACCATCAAAAAGAATATAGTATAAGCAAACAAAAACATCCTCCAAGATCATCATCATCATCCTTTCAAGTAGAATAACACCATAATATATCATCCAACATGTAAGAGATATGATCCCCCTTAGCATAATCAACCTGCAGTCAATTCTTTCTTGCTAAAAGCTCCACTACATGAACCAAAAGATTGATTCTGCACAACGCGAATGATACATAGGACATACATCAGCTCATATATGGTTGTAACAATCAACTGACATCAATGACTCTATGGACCCGACCTATCTAATTAATGACTTTACATACATAACTAGAAAATCTTGTACATTTGTTACATGCCCTTATAAATGAGTATTCATGTCTTAATATGAATGTGACTAAAACAACACTCACTTTTACAAGGCTTCATTATGAAATATTGGATTATCACACTAATATTCAAGCCTACAAATAGCTAAAGTATGAATTCCTTAGACACATGACTCTTTACATGAAAATGACCGGCCAAAATTTGTTTGGAAACCATATGTATGTTGTGGAATTGATCATCGAAAGCACAAAGAATATTTTTCTTGTAGCTACAAAAATTAACCTGCGCACTTCCTATTCATGCACTATCACAGTCCCAAACGCACCATAAGCACTTAATAATTCCTTCAAACAACAAGGTTCTCAATTTATGCGCTTAATCCAGAAAATAAGGACCTCTATAGCTTCAATTATGCAGATTTATTTTCCTGCCCCTCCTTTTTTTCTTTCCTTTTTTTAAGTTCAAAATATAATCAACAATTTCTTTTTTAGTGTAGGTAATTCCTCATGAGGATCAATCTTTGTTTTGCAAGAAGGAATTGGCACAACAAAGTCAATTTCAGATTGAAAGACACACAAAAATGGCTGATTAAATAATATTTACACCAACGAATGGTGGGACCTTCTTTACTTGGAGGATCTCCTCCTGATTTTCTACATTTTCCACTTCATGCTCCCCCTGAGGTCGTGCTGACCTCAATTTTCTTTCCCTTTTCGTTTCCATATTTTCTTGAATTTCACATGGTGGTTGCTTTGACACATGTTGAAGAACCTTAGACCATAGCTATTTTTCCTCTGATAGGATTCGACAATAGACATGGAAATCCTGAAGTCCTTGGCCTTATGGCCCACGTTATCACAAACATAACATGCAATGTGCTCCAAAAATGGCAGGAACAAATGCTTTTTATAGTGAATACCTTTATGCCCAAATTCTCTACATAAATAACAATACCCATAAAAAACATTTTTATACCTAGAGATTGATGGGTCTGCTTTCCCTTGATGGATTGCTTGTGATTTCTCTTGATCTGGCAACTTGTCTTGATTGAAATGACTTTTATTTTTGTTTTTGCAATTTTATGAAATGTGCCCAAATTTCTGACAATCAAAACACCTTGCATTTCTCAAACTCTTCCTTGTTACCTTCTTCAACTTCTGATTTTGATAATCATTTTCTTTATTTTTGCTGCTAATTTCTTCCTTGGGCATATCGCTTGTTGTTTCTTTAGCTCCAAAACTCAATCTTCTCTGTTCCAATTCTGCTTCAAGTTATTTATGTTGGCTTATTTGATCCTTTAGTTGGTTTGTAGTTTCCTCTTCACTCTTTCTAGCTTTCTCTAACTGATTTTTCAGATCTGAATTTTCTTCCTTGAAGGCATGCTCTCTCTTTTCAAGAATTTGAAGAAATTTCTTCAGATATCTATTCTCCAAAGTCATCTTCTCAATTAGCCTTGCTTGAACTTTATTTTCAACTTCAAGGGTTACCAATATTTTAAGTTCATCATCCTCGGGTTTCTCCACTGGAAAAACACCTTCCTTGCTTCTTGAGGAATCCACTCCAAAACATTGATTATTTTCATCTTCTATAAACCCAAAATCATCATCACTAGATTGGCAAAAAAAATATCCATGACTGAAAATACTATCTACCATACCTTTTAACAACATAAGAGTGTTGGAAATAATATTGAGAGGGGGGGTGGGGGGAGGGGGGTGGTGAATTAGTATTTATCAAATTTTTCTTTTCAGTCTCAAATTTATATATGTTACTTCAATGAAGGTAACTCGTATGTACACACAACTGTCTTTAAGGAAACCAACGTATATATAGTGAACTTATGATTCATGTAATTCATCATATGTTAATCTTTCATCAATGCATCAGTACTTTGATTAACCATATAAACATGAACCATGATTAGTAATAACAGATGAAACCATCACATATAAGCAACACACATGAACACCACGAATTAAGGTGGAAACTCAATGCAGGACCAAAACCACCTGCTTTTGTCTTCTTTTAATATAAGAAAAACCTGTTTACAATCTTGTACTCGAGAAAACTCATACTAGTACGTAGCAACCCACCTGCAGAAGGCTACAACCTTCTCTCGTTCTCCAACTTCTACTAGAAGGGAGCTACAACCCCCTAGCTCTTGTACTAGCCAATCTGTTTACTAGTATCTAGGCGCTGGCCTATAGAAGGCTCCAACCTTCACCAATTCTCTAGCTGCTACTGGAAGGGAGCTACAACCCCCTAGATCTTGTACTAGCCGATCCGTTTACTAGTACGTAGGCGCAGGCCTACAAAAGGCTCCAACCTTCACTCATTTTCCAGCTGCTACTAGGAGGGAGCTCCAATCCCCTGACTCTTGTACTAGCCGATATGTTTACCATTATGTAGGCATCAACCTACAGAAGGCTATGACCTTCTCTCTTCCTCCAGGGACCATGTTTCATTAATTTTCAGACTTGATACTCCTGGAACACAACATCACAATTTGAAGGCCTCGTTTCATCCAATTTTCATACTGGACCCATCAGCAACATTGAAGCTCAAAATCAATCACCACTGTAATACAACCAATCACTGAAAACCCATCATCATTGAATCAAATCACAATCAATCAATTTGAACATTTAGAACATTGTCACCAAAACACGAAGTAGAACTTAGAACTCTGCAACAACAACTAGAACCAACTTCAACTTCAAACATCATATGTCATAATGTATACACTACTTTGACATGTCGAACCAGCGTGTATACGCGCTTTTAACAAAGCAAACCAATGTATAGATATGCAAATACTAACTTAAAACTGCACAACTATTCCAGACTTCAGTCATACCCAGATTATAACATTTACAGAATGAAACATGTGTTAGTATTTAGATCTAGAGCAATCAACATCAGGTCATGTAATGCTAAGTCATTTTAGTTCTTATGATCCTGATCTAACATTATATCCAAGATGGAAAAAATAATTTCATATCATCTCCTAATCATAGCCCCTGCAACATAACATATACTTCAGAAAGAAGTTTCCTCATAAACCCATTCACTTGCAGACATTGGCCTAATGATCTTCTCCTCCTTATATAGTTTTAGGCCTTCCTCAATACCTCGGACCAAAACCACTTAGGACTTGTGGTATTCTTGGGCATGATCAAATAGTCATGACTTCGCTCAATATTGTGGGTGAATACCATGGCATTGACCCTTGGTATTCGTTGCTCTTGAATTTACTTGTTTTTCCAACCTATACGCGCTTTTCCTCTTGTGAGAGTGTGTGTATACATATATACTATTTTTTTCTATGGACCTGCATGTACATGTTACTTAGACAAAATGAACAAGTGTATATTTCTCTTTCTTCAACCTCTGGAGTCTGATCTGTAATCCTTTGTTGTTAACCTGTTGCACTTTGAACTATCATCTATGTGAGTTGCCATCAAGGAAAACATATGTATCATAATGCCACCAATGCTCCCCCTTTGGACTTGATGGCAACCAGAACACCAAGATACGCTCCCCCTTTGACATCAAGGGAAAATGGTGGACCAAGATATTCTCCCTCTTTGATGTTCATTATGTTGTCCATGTTCCCCTGAGTACATGCAGAGTCTGCAAAGATATTTTTCAAAAGAATAACATGACTCTATAACTCAACTAAGTGAGTATGACTTCCCTAAGACCAATGAATCATACATACATCAATCACCCAACCAAGTGGGGATATACCAAATGTTTAAACATGACTGAATTAGCAATTACTACATCATCCTTCCCATGCATAGTGGAGTTACAAATTAGGTCTTTTCATGACCTTTACATCAAATGATATACATGACATTTATAACAAGGACCAACAATCTAAACAAGACCATGATAGTCTTTAGGAACTATCATACACCATATATGATCTACACCATCAGCATCTGTCAGTAGCATCAACAGCCTGTATATGTCCATCATCAAAAGAGTCAGTTGAATAAAAAAACTATGTGGATCAAGTAATATAATTATTGTCATGTACCAAGGTCTTCTAATAAAATGCCAACAATGCATTAATAGAAACATATGCTCCCCTTGAACCTGTGCCAACTATTCACTATCAGATCTAATCATTGCATTTGTTAGTAAGAATCATCAAGGCGTCATCATCAACTAGTTATTCATCAATTTATTAACAACTTATGAGGACCAAAAACACTTCCACATATCATCAAGAGATTGTAACCATCATCAATCAGAACAGAATAGATAATTGATAATTGACTGAACCATATCAGACCACTTTTCCTGAGTCTGTCCCACTGCTTTTTCTTCAAAACACCATATACACGACTCTGCAGCTTCTAAATTTCGTATATATGCGACTTATCTTCACAATGACTGCATATGAGAATCAGAATAGTGAATTTTTACACTTTCAGCTTCCCCTGGGTCTGTTATGTCTGTAAACTGAGCTATGCCACATCTTTCTGACAACAACTCCTTCTTCTTCAATACCTTGGATTGTGATGATATTTTCTCTTGCATTCCTTTGCTTTATGTCCAAACTTGTTACACACATAACATCTTACATGTTCCATATTCCTTCTATCACAATCAATAGCTTTGTGACCAAACATCTTTCAAGCAAAACAATATCCCTTAAAGTACCTGGAAAATGATGATCTTTCTGTGTGATAGTCTTGAACCATTCTACTTCTGCATCTGGCTACAACATGTCCAAAATTATGACATATAAAACTTTCAATATTATTTGACAGAGAAAAGAAACAATTACCCCTTCCATTGTTAGGTGGAAATGTTTTTCTTTGAATTTTTTCTTTCCCTGGTTGTTGATGGGGTTAACCTCTTATCTCCTTGTTGATCATTTCAAATTTTGCATTGAAGTTCCTTACCTCGTCTTGTGAGCTAGATTCACCTTCATGAAAACCAAGACCAGTCTTTATAATAGGCGAACGGTGAACATTGATGATTTCATCTAACATTTCCGATCCTTTAGCAAATCTAAGATTCAGAGTCTTTGTCTTCTCAAGTTCTTTTCTTAGACTTACTACTTCACATTCTAACACTTCATTGTATTTGTCCTTTTAAGTGAGTTGATGTGTGTTATGAAACCAGATCAAGAAAAGATAGATTAACGCCTTAGAATTCAGCCTCTTCGAGGGGGAAACCTCCTTTACATTACATAAATGAACAGTTCTTGGATGATACAGATGAAAATACCTCCTTTCTATATATAGGAGTCTAAGGGGTCATAACTGTTGTGTGTGGAGCATGATTGTTCAGAGGTCTTTGTTTCAGCCGGATGTATACCCCAAGAAGTTTTGTACACCCCTCCATGCGGGGGGGTGCGGGGGGTACTTGTCCCCCCCGCGGGGGTCCGGGGGGGTCGATCCCCCCCAGCTAGGGGGTCTAGGGGCCAGCGGTCCCCCAGCGGGGGCTCAGGGGCAGCGCCCCCGAAGCTAAAAATAAATGTAAATTTGCCTTGTAAAAGTATAGTAATTTCTAGTCAATCTGGGCCGTTCATTAGGCGGATGATCTGACGGTAGAACTTATGTTTAGTTTAGGGTTTTTTGCCC
>APFE030841723.1:258515-310321 GCA_000404065.3 Pinus taeda | reverse complement strand
TGTGAGCGAGAAACAGAGAGGTGAGACTGTGAGAGAAAACAGAGGATATGACAGCGGCTTTGCTGTAGGTTGTGTCTCTTCATTTTGCTGGATAATAGAAAGGAAGGACTGGCTGTTCGAGGTGGACGTAGCCCAAACTGGGTGAACCACGTATATCTGTGTCTCTCTTGTTTTGTGTGTTTTTTATGTGTTTATATTTCTGCAATATTTTATGTGTTCCATTGCTCCGTAATATATAATATTCTAACAATAACATAATCATAGCCGACATAACAAGAATAATGTAAGGGCACAATAATAACAATAGTGGGTTTCTATGGGGCACAATAGTAACAATATGGGCACTACATGGGTACATCAATATAATAAGTGGGTTTTACTAATAACAATAAGGGGTTACACTAGTAGTATAGGGGCCTAACAATGTGTCACTGTGTCTATGACTGTATCCTTTTCTTCCAAACTAATTTTGAGTTGACTGATTTATTTAAGGAAATCTTCCTTTTATAAGGCATCATTTTCATATGCCACGAGTAGTTTAGTTTCTTGATCATCTTCGTCACTATTGGACAAGTCATCACTATCATCATGAGTATAATAACTTCTATTACCTTTTGTAGACATCTTTCCTTTGACATGAGGGCATTTAGCAGTGTAATGACCAACTCTACCACAAGAAAAGCATTTGAATGGTAGCTTACCTCTGAATCTTCTAGAACCCCATGGAAGCTTCTTGACAAAATTTACCTCATCTTCTTCTTAAATGTGTCTTGATTCATTGGGCTCTTCCTTTTCTTTTCCCTTTGTTGATGCTTTAAAAGCAGCATCTTTCATATCTGATGGACCTCCTTTTCTCATTTCAAAGGTAGTTAGGATTCCATGGAGTTGAGTCACAGTAATAGTTTGAAGATCCTGTTTTTCTTCTATAACAGACACTTTTGACTCAAATTTAGAAGACAAAGATCTCAAAATTTTCTCAACTAAATTAGCTTCCTTTATCTCTTCACCCATATTTCTCATATGATTTACAATCCCATCTACTCGCAAGAAAGAACTAGAAATACTTTCATCACTATGCATCTTGAGAGTCTCACACTGGATTCTGAGAGTTTGTAGTTTAGCATGTTTTACCTGGGAGTCTCCTTCGTAGCTCTGAACGATTTTGTCCCATATTTCCTTGGCTGTGTTGAACTACATGACTTTGACGAATTCTAATTCTAATAGACCCCAATAAGGCGTTGACAGCTTTGGAATTGATTTTATATGTTTTCCTTTCTATTGGATCCATGGGGACTGCTGCTGGATATTGATATCCTTTTTCCACAATTTCCCAAACATCAGCCCCAAGTGACTAAAGATAAGCTCTAGTTCATGTTTTCCAATATACCAAGTTGTTTCCATTGAAGATTGATGGTTTGATAGATCCCATGCCTTCGTGATTGTTCATTTTGAAATATCTTCCTTGAAGTGATCAAGCTTCTTTTGAAGGATCTCGCTCTGATACCAATTTTTGGAAATAATACCGAGAGGTGGGGGGGGGGGGGGGGGTGGGTTGGTGAATCAGTATTTATCAAATCAATAAATTTTTCTTTTCATACTCAGATTTATATGCGCTACTTCAATGAAGGTAACTCGTATGTACACGCAACTGTCTTTAAGGCAACCAGCATATATATAGTGAACTTATGATTCAGTTAATTCATCATATGTTAATCTTTCATCAGTGCATCAGTACTTTATTAACCATATAAGCAGGAACCATGAGTAGTAATAAAAGAATAAACCATCACACATAAGCAACACACATGAACACCAAGAATTAAGGTGGATACCTAATGCGGGACAAAAACCACCTGCTACTGTCTTCTTTTAATATAAGAAAAACATGTTTACAATCTTTTACTGGTGCAGACTCATACTAGTACGCAGGCACCCACCTGTAGAAGGCTACAAGCTTCTCTCGTTCTCCAGATTCAATTGGAAGGGAGCTATAACCCTCTAGCTCTTGTACTAGCCAATCCCTTTACTAGTATGTAGGCGCCAGCCTACAGAAGGCTCCAACCTTCACTCGTTTTCCAGCTGCTACTGGAAGGGAGCTACAACCCCCTAGCTCTTGTATTAGTCGATCCGTTTACTAGTACGTAAGCACTGACCTACAGAAGGATCCAACCTTCACTCGTTTTCTAGCTGCTACTAGAAGGGAACTCCAAGCCCTTAGCTCTTGTATTGGCTGATATGTTTACCAGTACATAGGCGCCAACCTACAGAAGGCTGCGACCTTCTCTCTTCCTCCAAGGACCATGTTTCATTAATTCTCATGCAGGATACTCCTAGAACACAACATCACAATCTGAAGGCCTCGTTTCATCCAATTTTCATACTGGACCCATCAGAAACATTGAAGCTCAAAATAAATCACCATTGTAATACAGCCAATTATTGAAAACCCATCATCACTAAAGCAAATCACAATCAATCAATCTGAACATTCAAAACACTATCACTAGAAGACAGAGCAGAACCCAGAACTCTGCAACAACAACTAGAACCAAATACAACTTCAAACATCATATTTCATAATGTATACGCTACTTTGATGTGCCAAACCAGCGTGTATATGCGCTTTTAACAAAGCGAACCAATGTATAGATCTACAAATACTAATTTAAAATTGCACAACTATTCCAGACTTTAGTCATACTCAAATCATAACATTTACAGAATGAAACATGCGTTAGTATTCAAATCTAGCCCAATCAACATCAGATGATGCAATGATAAGTCATTTCATTTCTTATGATCGTGATCTAACAGTGTATCCAAGGTGCACAAAATATTTCAGATCATCTCATAGTCATAGCCCCTGAAACATAACATATACTTCAGATAGAAGTATTCCTCAGAAACCCACTCACTTGCACACACTGGCCTAATGATCTTCTCCTCCTTATATATTTTTAGGCCTTTCTCAATACCTCAGATTGAAACCACTTAGGGTTCATGGTATTCTTGGGTGAGATCAAATATTCATTACTACGCTCAATATTATGGGTTAATACCATGGTATTGACCCGTGGTATTCTTTTCTTTTGAATTTCCTTGTTTTTCCAACTTGTACACACTTTTCCTCTTTTTGTTCTGTGGACCTGCGTGTACACGCTACTTAGACAAAATGAACCAGCATATACTTCTCTTTCTTCAATCTCTAGAGTATGATTTGTAATCCTTTGTTGTTAACTTGTTGCACTGTGAACTCTCATCTATGTGAGTTGCCATCAAGGACAACATTTGTATCATAATTCCAACAATCTCCCCCTTTGGACTAGATGACAACCTCAACACCAAGATACTCTCCCCCTTTGACATCAAGGGCAAAGGGAGGACCGAGATATTCTCCCTCTTTGATATTCATTATGATGTCCATGCTCCCCCTCAGTACATGCAGAGTTTGCAAAGATATTTTTTAAAAGAATAGCATGACTCTGTAACTCAACTGAGTATGACTTCCCTAAGACCAATGACTCATACATACATCAATCACCCAACCAAGTGGGGATACACCAAATTTGACTCATCCACCCAACCAAGTGGGGATATACCAACTGTTTATAGATGACTGAAATAGAAATTATTACATCATCCTTCCCATGCATAGTGGAGTTACAAATTAGGTCTTTTCATGACCTTTACATCAAATGATATATATGAAATTTATAACAAGGACCAACAATCTAAACAAGACCATGATATTCATCAACAACTCTCATACACCATATATGATCTGCACCATCAGCATCTGTCAACAGCATCAACATCTTGTATATGCCCATCATCAAAAGAGTCACCTGAATCAAACAACTATGTGGATCAAGCAATATAATTATCGTCATGTACCAAGGTCTTCTAATATAATGCCAACAATGCATTAATAGAAACATATGCTCCCCTTGAACCTGTGCAAACTGTTCACTATCAGATATCATCATTGCATTTGTGAGTAACAATCATCAAGGAATCATCATCAACCAGTTATTCATCTATTTATTAACAACTTATGAGGGCCAAAAACACTTCCACATATCATCAACTGACTGTAACCATCATCAATCAGAATAGAATAGATAATTGATAATTGACTGAACCATATCAGACCCCTTTTCCTGAGTCTATCCCACTGTTTTTTCTTCAAAACAATATATACGCGACTGTGTAGCTTCTACCTTGCATATATACACGACTTCTCTTCATAATAACTGCGTATGAGAATTGGAATACTGAAGTTTTACACTTTCAGCTCCCCCTTGGGTCTGTTATGTCTGTAAACTGAGCTATGCCACATCTTTCTGACAACAATTCCTTCTTCTTCAATACCTTGGATTGTGATGATGTTTTTTCCTTTTGGTATGGTGGCCAAAATTTTCTCCTGCATTCCTTTGGTTTATGTCCAAAGTTTTTACACGCATATCATCTTACATGTTTCATATTCCTTCTATCGTAATCAATAGCTTTGTGACCAAACATATTGCAAGCAAAACAATATCCCTTAAAGTACCTGGAAACTGATGATCTTTCTGTGTGATAGTCTTGAACCATTCTACTTTTGCATCCGGCTGCAACATGTCCAAAATTATGACATAAAAAACATTCAACATTATTTGTCAGAGAAAAGAAACAATTATCCCTTCCATAATTAGGTGGAAATGTTTTTCTTTGAAGTCTTTTATTCCCTGGTTGTTGATGGGGTTGACCTCTTATCTCCTTGTTGAGCATTTCAGATTTTGCATTGAAGTTCCTTACCTCATCTTGTGAGCTAGATTAACCTTCATGAAAACTAAGACCAGTGTTTATAATAGGCAAACGCTGAACTTTGGTGATTTCATCTAACATTTCCAATCCTTTAGCAAATCTAAGATTCAGAGTCTTTGTCTTCTCAAGTTCTTTTCTTAGAATTACTAGTTCACATTCTAACACTTCATTGTGTTTGTCCTTTTCAATGAGTTGATGTGTCACTATGTCTATGACTGTATCCTTTTCTGTGAAACTGATTTTGAGTTGATTGATTTCTTTAAGGAAATCTCCCTTTTCTAAGGAATCATTTTCATATGCCATGAGTAGTTAATTTCTTTATCATCTTCATCACTATTGGACAAGTCATCACTATCATCATGAGTATAATAACTTCTATTACCTTCTGCAGACATCTTTCCTTTGACATGAGGGCATTTAGCTGCGTAATGACCAACTCTACCATAAGCAAACCATTTGAATGGTAGCTTACCTCTGAATCTTCCAGAATCCCATTGAAGCTTCTTGACAAAATTTACCTCATATTCTTCGTCTAAAATGTGTCCTGATTCATTGTTCTCTTCCTTTTCTTTTCCCTTTGCTGATGCTTTAAAAGCAGATTCTCTCATATCTGATGGACCTCCTTTTCTCATTTCAAACGCAGTTAGGATTCCATGGAGTTGAGTCACAGTAATAGTTTGAAGATCCTATTTTTCTTCTATCGCAGACACTTTTGACTCAAATTTAGAAGACAAAGATCTCAAAATTTTCTTAACTAAAGTAGCTTCCTTTATCTCTTCACCCAGATTTCTCATATGATTTACAATCCCATCTACTAGCAAGAAATAATTAGAAATACTTTAATCACTATGCATCTTGAGAGTTTCATATTGGATTCTGAGAGTTTGTAGTTTAGCACATTTTACCTGGTAGTCTCCTTCGTAGCTCTGAATGATTCTGTCCCATATTTCCTTGGTTGTGTTGAACTGCATGACTTTGACGAATTCTAATTCTGATAGACTTCCCAATAAGGCATTGACGGCTTTGGCATTGATTTCATATGTTTTCCTTTCTGCTAGATCCATGGGGACTGTTGCTTGATATTGATATCCTTTTTCCACAATTACCCAAACATTAGCTCCAAGTGACTGAAGATAAGTTCTAGTTCGTGTTTTCCAATAGACCAAGTTGTTCCTATTGAAGATTGGTGGTCTGATAGATCCTATATCTTCGTGATTGTTCATTTTGAAATATCTCCCTTCAAGCAATCAAGCTTCATTTGAAGGACCCCACTCTGATACCAATTGTTGGAAATAATACTGAGAGGGGGGGGGGTGTTGAATCAATATTTATCAAATCAATAACTTTTTCTTTTCATACTCAAATTTACATACGCTACTTCAATGAAGGTAACTTGCATGTACACACAATTGTCTTTAAGGAAACCAACATATATACAATGAACTTATGATTCAATTAATTCATCATATGTTAATCTTTCATCAGTGCATCAGTAATTTATTAACCATATAGCAGGAACCATGAGCAGTAATAATAGAATAAACCATCACACATAAGAAACACACATGGACACCAAGAATTAAGGTGGAAACCCAATGCGGGACAAAAAACACCTGTTGTTATCTTCTTTTAATATAAGAAAAAACTGTTTACAATCTTGTACTAATGCAGACTCATACTAGTATGTAGGCACCCACCTGCAAAAGGTTACAGCCTTCTCTCATTCTCCAGCTTCTCCTGGAAGGGAGCTACAACCCCCTAGCTCTTGTACTAGTTGATCCACTTACGAGTACATAGGCGTCGGCCTACAGAAGGCTCCAACCTTCACTCATTTTCCAGCTGCTACTGAAAGGGAGACACAACACCCTAGCTCTTGCACTAGCAAAATCTGTTTACTAGTACGTAGGCGCTGGCCTACAACTACAAAAGGCTCCAACCTTCACTTGTTTTCCAGATTCTACTGGAAGGGAGCTCCAATCCTCTGGCTCTTGTACTGGCCAATATGTTTACCAATATGTAGGCGCCGACCTATAGAAGGCTATGACCTTCTCTCTTCCTCCTGGGATCACGTTTCATTAATTTTCAGATTAGATACTCCTGGAACATAGCATCACAATCTGAAGGCCTCGTTTCATCGAATTTTCTTACTGGACCCATCATCAACATTGAAGCTCAAAATCAATCACCACTGTAATACAACCAATCACTGAAAACCCATCATCACTGAATAAAATCACAATCAATCAATCTAAACATTCAGAACACAATCACTAGAAGATAGAGCAGAACCCAGAACTCTGCAACAACAACTAGAACTAACTGCAACTTCAAACATCATATTTCATAATGTATACGCTACTTTGATGTGTCGAACCAACGTGTATATGTGATTTTAACAAAACAAACCAACGTATAGATTTGCAAACACTAACTTAAAACTGCACAACTATTCCAGATTTCAGTCATACCTAGATCATAACATTTATAGAATGAAACATGCGTTAGTATTTAGATCTAGCCCAATCAACATCAGATCATGCAATTATAAGTCATTTCAGTTCTTATGATACTGATCTAACATTGTATCCAAGGTGCAGAAAATATTTCAGATGATCTCATAATCATAGCCCCCACAACATAACATTACTTTAGATAGAAGTATTCCTCAGAAAACCATTCACTTGCACACACTGGCCTAATGATCTTCTCCTCCTTATATAGTTTTAGGCCTTTCTCAATACCCTGGACCAAAACCACTTAGGACCCGTGGTATTCCCGGGTGGGATCAAATAATCGTTACTCCGCTCAATATTGTGGGCTAATACCATGGTATTGACCCCTGGTATTCTTTTCTCTTGAATTTCCTTGTTTTTTCAACTTGTACGCGCTTTTCCTCTTGTGAGAGTGCGTGTATACATATACACTCTTTTTTTTTTCTGTGGACCTGCATGTACACGCTACTTAGACAAAATGAACCAACGTATACTTCTCTTTCTTCAATCTTTGGAGTCTGATATGTAATCCTTTGTTGTTAACATGTTGCACTGCGAACTGTCATCTATGTGAGCTCCCATCAAGGACAACATCTGTATCATAATGCCAACAAAGAGGCTCTTTGTGTTTTGTAACATTCTTGGTTTGATTAGAGTGCTTCTTGTTATGTGACTGCTTCCTCTTATTCTTGGCCATAATCCCATGATATTCTCACAAGTGATCAAGCTTCACTGAGAGAACCCTGCTATGAATACATATTGTTGGGATGGAGCTTCACTATCTAATGAGGGGGGGGGGGGGGGGGCGAGGATGGTGAATCAGTGGTGTGAGGATTTAATTATTTTCAAAATATTTTTTTATCAAAATATCCAAGAATTAGTAACCCATCAACTAACATAAGAAATCATCATAAAATCAACATATGAAAACACCAAGAACAATATCAATGATGCACATAAGAGAACACATTTTTTTTGGTGGAAACCCCCCCTCCAGGGAAAAAATCAACCCGTTGTTGTTGTTGCTTTATTCTTATTTTAACCTGAACAGATTTTACATAGAGTAGCTAGTACGCACTAGTTGGAAGACTCGACTCCTACAACAGTGTGCTGCCATCCATCAACTGAGAATTACTTTCTCACATGACTCTGTAGATAAACATCTACTAGAAGCCTCCACCACCAACGAGCCTTGCCCAACATAATTTAGACTATCTGACCACCATTGGATTGAGATTCTCCTCCTTTAATAATTGTCTGCTAGTATCTGCAAGCATGAAGTCTCTATGCCTCCAACTCCTCCATGTGAACCATGTTTCAGAATGTTTCAGACTCGGTTCTCAAAACGTTTTCACCATGAGAAACCTAACAACAGATCTAATCTGAATAGTAAAATCTGATGTACACACACTCACTCCAACAATACACTCACACTATCAATCAATTTACTCACCAAATCAATCCACACTCACAGTAAGAAAAATCAGAAGAATAAATGTCAAAATATCATCAATAATCTCCAAACAATACCTTGGGAAAATACCATGGTTATCCCAATACCATGGACACATGTACCATAGTAAACTCTAGGTCAATACCATGAATCAATACCATGGTTATGCCAATACCATGGACCCCCTGTACCATGGTAATTTCAGATCAATATCATGGGTAAATACCATGGTTATGCTGATACCATGGACCCCTGTACCATGGTAATATCCTAGTCATTACCATAGGTAAATACCATGGTTATGACAATCCCACGAACACCTGTACCACAGTAATATCTGCTCCACACACATAGCATCTGCACAAATATCAAAGCACCCTGCAACTAACATGTCAATCAAGCAACATAATCACAAACCAAGCTGCACTACAAGCCAAAAATGCCAGCAACCACTCAAGCCTATCAATCAAGCATAGAAAACTAGATATCATCTGGTTACCAAGTTGACATCAATGCCAACTAACAAGACTACATCCAACAACTACATCATCAATGTCAACAATAAATCATATAGAAGCAGAACTTTGACCACAACCAATGTAGAACAAATCTTTCACTTTGTCAAGCCTCTTATTTAAATATTGCCAACATATATGTGTTTTTTTTAGGCACTAATGCATAGGCCTAGAAGTGATTCGCCCCGTTAATCGAAAGAACAAATGACTGGAATTATTAATGAAAATCACTTAGGTTGTGGAGATTAATTCGATTCCAGAAGTAGTGCCTTGTGCCTTTGTAGCCCAAAACTTTTTTTCACCACAATGGTCCAACCTATTAATCAAATAAAAAATAGTTTTAATCATAGGAGAGCTTAATTTTAGAAAACAAAATGGTTTGTGGGTTTGGTTAGTGTATACCATTGTTAACATTGGCGACTGCACAGGGAGATTCACGAAGCGAGTCAAAACTCATAATATTTTTTAAAATGCATAAGGTAAGTGACTGCAGAAGAGTAGGTTGTAGGTTGACTAGTGGGAGGGAAGCATCATCAACAAGAAATGAGACTGAGAGATAGGACTTATGATAACTTATGTAGATAATGATTAGGTTGAACAATTTAAAAACTGTCCCTGTAATGATCAGGAGGAGAAACACTTGGTCTGTCTGCTAAAGGTCTTGCTGCAAGGCTGTCTCTTTTCAGAAAGATACAATATTTTTAGAATATCTAGTGTAAAATATCAAATGAACATTTTCCATTTATAATGATTATTTGTTGAAGGATATGTTGTCAGTAAGATTTCCTGATAGTTTTAGCAGACATGTAGTAGTAAACATAATCTTATGTTTCGAAAAGAACATGAAATATGCAAAGAATTTGTTGAAAGAAAGAAAACTACAACAAAAATTCAAACCCTTAAAGGTTAAAAATGACAACAGAATATGACAAAACTGAAAGAAAGCAATAAAAGAAAAATTATGTACAAGGTCATGATTTGGTTATAATGATTTATTTTTCTTTCCCTTCCAAGAGTGGCTTCATATGTGAGCAATTTGTGGTGTAAGGGAGGAGACAACCATTGAGATCTTTAAGGAGACAAGTATTTGGTCCAAAAATTGTAGAAATTTTGAAAGGGCCAATCCATAATTTCTCAAATTTATGATGTTTACCCTTATCGGTGTGAGTTGCATCCCACAGAAGGACCTTTTGATCAACGAAATTTACATTATTAGATTTCTTATCAAAATATTCTTAATAGTCTTCATTCTTTGTCGCAGATTTTTGAAAGAATGATCTTGTTGCTTTTCTAAATCCAATAAAGTCAAGACTCTTTCAGGGAAATTACTCGGGGTTAGCTCTTTAGTTTGTACAATTAGACATAGAGATAAAAGTTCTAATTTAGAGGGAAAAATTGCCTCTTATGCATAAACAAGATAAGAGGGGGAAACACCTATACTAGATTTAATGGTGGTATAATCTACCCATAGTGCGAATTTCAACATAGTATGCTAGATACACGTTTTGTCATTGATTAATTTCTTCATAGTTATGATAATATTTTTGTTGGTAGATTCAGCAAAAACTTTACCTTGAGGATAATATGTTGATGATATAGAATGCTTGACATGATATTGATTGAAAAACTAAGTGAAATGGACAGATATGAAAGTAGGCCCATTATCCGAAATCAGTTCAAGAGGCAGTGCAAAGTGTGGGAAAATATTATTTTATAAGAATTCGATTACTTGTTCATCATGCACATTTTTCATAGGAATGGCTTCTGAACACTTGGTGAAATAATCAGTGGCAGTTAAGATGAAGATTTGACATGTAGAATTAGGAGGGTTTATAGGTCCAATAAAATCCAATACCCATTTGGTGAATGGGAAATATAGAATTACAGGGTGGAGGGGTAGAGCGTGAATTTTTTCTCTCCCAACTACTTGCTGGCAGTCTTTGCAACTTTGCACATACTTACAGCAATAAGTGAAGATTGTAGGTCAATAAAAACTAAATTTGAGAATTTTATGAGTAATGGCCTTAGCTACGAAATGACCTCGTATGTGGAAATCCTCTTTGGATGAACCATGAGAAACTTATAGTAGCTTAGCAACATCCTTATGATTTACACAACATAGTAATAATCCATCATATGATCTGCGATACAACATTGTGTTTAGAATCAAATACTTGGAAGAATCTAAGCTTAAATGCCTACATTGAAATTTATCCAGATTATCAAGGCATTTTTTGGTTTTGAAGATAAAAAATTAAAGTGGTCTACTACATCAATTGAATGCCCATTGACTAGAAACAAGGCAGACAATGACTCATCATCATTAGTTGAAACGTTTGATTCAGGATATTGCGCTAGATGTAATGTCAAGTCACATCCCTTTATAGTTTTAGAGGCTGAATTTGTCAAATCATGATCTGATTGGATCATTATATTTCTTGTCACCCATCTCGATGCATTTAGAGTGGAAAAAGTGCATGAATCAACTCATGGGACCATTTTTACCGGCGGGACCCAATTTGGAAAAATGGGGTTTTAAACCTTCCATGAGCGTTTTGAGGCATCAAACGATGTTTCTCGGGGGTAAAAATGTCACTTTGGTGCCACACCATTTCATGTTGTTCTACATAGAGATATTTCTAATTACGCAAGAAGCGATCAATCAGAGTTCGTATGCAAAAGTTATGTCATTCTTGTTTTCACACCTATAGTTCAGAAGGATGTTGTGTTACTGCCCATTATTCATGGAAATGGGCTATCCACATGTTCGTGATGTAAAATACTCTATAAGAGTCTATATTGTAACTCTAGTTAAGAGTTGATGTAATCAAACTTAACTGCTAGTAGGCTATCAGACTGTGTTATAATCGGGCCACTAGGAGGAAGAGACATTACATTCTTTTGAGAGCATTTTGTTCCATAGCTTAGCAAAGGTAGCTAGGAGAGATAGGAGGTGGAGCACACAAAGAGAATCTGTGCACTGTAGCAGCCCACGAACCATACGCATTACTTCTTTGTACCTACAACGATATTTTTGAGACAGAGAAAGAGAGCGAAGCAACCTCACCTTCAAGTTGGGTTTTCTCCTGAAAGGGTTTCCCAAAGAATATTTTGTGTCTTATGTGTGTGTGAGAGCTTATTTTGTCATTATCTACTTTTCTTCATAATTTCCATTCAAATGCATGCACAAATTACAATTAAATTTATAGATCTAGAAGTTTAATAAAATTGTAATAATGTAAAATTTTAGAATTTTAATATATTATTATCAGATTTATTGTGAAGAAATTTCCAGGGGAATATCCACAACAGTTTATGGATCAAATCATGTTC
This sequence comes from Pinus taeda, assembly GCA_000404065.3. Lineage (NCBI taxonomy): Eukaryota > Viridiplantae > Streptophyta > Pinopsida > Pinales > Pinaceae > Pinus > Pinus taeda. The sequence goes on along the minus strand of APFE030841723.1, from coordinate 297,722 downwards.
TTGTATCTTGGCCAACCAGTGGGAAATATTTCTTGAAAGAAAAGTTTGTGATAGGAGGAATTTAACATCAGGAAGAGAGACGATTATCTGCATGTGTTTGCCTAGAATGTAATGTCTGAATTTTTTTATTTCTTTTACCAAAGAAAATGCATGTTTCCCAATTAAAGAGTACTTAAACGCTTAGTCAGATAAGCGCTAACTCATAAAAGCAATCAGATGTTCTTTACCTAGATCACTTTTTTGCATAACAATTCTGAAGACAACCTCCTCAATGGCATTAGTATAAATGATGAATTCTTTCACAAAATCTAGTTTGGATAAAATAGGAGCAAATGCAATGGCTTCTTTGATTTTTATAAAAATATGTTGTGCATAATCATCCTACCTAAACTCCTGATTCTAATTAGTTAGATAATGGATAGGATTAGCTATCTTAGCAAAATCATTTACAAAACTTTGCACAAAATTAATCTCACCCATTAAGGATTGAATTTCTTTCTTGGAGTTTGGCAGAGGAAGGTTTTTAATTGCAGAAATACGACCAAGATCAATGCTAATTCCTTCTTATTGGACAATATGTCCTAAAAGTTTCCTAGTCGTGACACCAAAGACCAATTTCTTAGGGTTAAGGGAAATGCCAAAACTTTTGCATCATAGGAGGACACATTTGAGGTGATCAAAGTGATCTATTCGATGCTTTGAGTAAATGATCATATCATTAAGATAGATTTGGATGACCTTCCTGATGAGATAATCAAAAGCCAATTGCATGGCCTTCTAGAAGGTGGAGCCTGCATTAATTAATCCAAATGGCATGTTTTCATAAGTAAAGGTACCCCAATGTGTGGTAAAGGTGGTTTTGAATTTATCAGCCTTTTTGAGTTGAATCTAGTTGCAGCTGGAGAATCCATCTAGGAGTGACATTGTTTGAGATCCAACAACCTGTTGTAAAATTTGGTCAATGTTTGGCAAAAAAAAATATTCCTTCACACTAGCTTTGTTCAAGGACCTATAATCAACACAAAGGCGAATATCCCCATTCTTCTTTCTAACTGGAACCAAATTGGCTACCCACTCCGAATATTTTATAGGAAAGATGATATGTGCATTAAACATCTTCTCTGTCTCCTTACAAATGGTTGCTTCAAGAGAAGGATCAATAGATATTTGTCTTTGTCTAACAAGATTCACATCTGGTTTGATAGGAATAAGATGTTATATAATACTAGGATCAAAACCATGAAGATACTTATATGACTAGGCAAAGACATCTCAGAATTCCTTAAAAAGGGCAATAAATTTTTCCTTTTTTCTGATTAGAACATTGGGCTCCATTCTATAATAACTTAAGTTAATCATGAGTATCAATGTTATTCAGGATGGTTTCACCAATATTTCTTTTTGATTCCTCCGTATGATTGTTTTTTGACGTGGGGACATCACCAGGATAAAATGGATTTTCTAGAGGAGAGAGGCATGAAGGTAATTTGTTGTCTTTTAAAGAGATGATTTTACTATCATCATATAGTTGGTTCTAAAGGAAGGCACATATACTTTTTTCACCTTGGAAGACTTGTCAATCCTCTTAGTTATTTGGAAGATGAGGCCTATATAAAGATCGAAAAATACAGTCAAGCTTATCAGGGAGAGATTGTTGTGATATAATGGAAGCAAAGGAAGAAATTTGATCAACTAAAGAATTCAATTCCATACAAACATGTGTGATATTGAAAGCATCTAGGAAAGAAATATATTCCTAGAGCACTTGAGTATAGTGTTTGATAACCTTTTTCTTAGCAAAGTAGATTTTCTGACAAGATTATAAACAAGTTCAGAGTCACCATTGTTAAAAATTGTAACTAGGTTCGGTCTTCATTATGATGTAATTGTAATCATGACATTATATATTCCTTATAAAGAAAGAAAAAGGAGGAAAAATAAATTGTGTTCTATCTTGGAGTATGGGTTTCATACTCAAGTTTGAGTTAAAAGCATGTTCTTATTGCTTTTAGGTATTCTAGGTATTTCTATGTATTTCTAGGATAAATAATAATATTGGTCATATGTCATAATGCAATTTGAACTCATTGTAATTAAGAAAAATATTTATTTTGTTGAGAAGAATCCATGGATAAGTCCAAGACCAAGTCGGCCTAAAGGGAGGGCATTGGAACCTTAAGAAAGGTTATATAAAGGAGTGAAGCTCAATTCATTTGGTCACTCATCTCATACGAGTTTGATCTGTAATAGCGAAGGTGAAGGAGAGGAGTAGAAGTAAAGGTTTGTCAAATAATCTCTTTCCTTGCCTTGCTAGTGTTTATGAAGCTACTAGTTGCAGGAGGTCAAAATTGTAGGGTCGTAATTTTGTTGCAGGGGCCGAAGTTACAACGTCAAAGAAGCAATATTGAAATTCCATAAGCTGTGTCAAGGAAGATACTGTTGGGGGGATGGCTTGGGATTAGAGGTTTTTTTTTATTTGGTCTTTGGGTTTTGAAGGTCTCTTTTGTAAGCATATTCTAAAGAATAAGAAAAATATCTTTTGGGTTTTTTCCTTGGAGGGGTTTCACCCTAGCTTGGAGGCTATATCTTGTGTACTCTGTCTCTTGTGATCTTCATTTTTTTTGGTAATTGCTTAATGAAAAAAGATCTAATAAAGTAGTAAAAGGCCAACAAATATCACATGTAATTATCAAGATAAGGAAAATCATCTAAATACATAAGTCTCCTGGATTTTCAACATGGTATCAGAGCTAAGGCACAAGAAGGAGACTGAATATCACATCTTTTTTGGCACTATGAGGAAGGGTTTCAAGGTTCTTGGAAATATCGCTACATCTATAAACAACTATCAGTTAAAGATAATCTCCAAGCTTGCAAAGGATGTAGTGTATGGAAGTTTTTTCTCCGCTTTATCTGACACATTCAAGGATTAGAATGTATGGGTTATTAATAGTGGTGCCTCCATACATGTGATGGGAGAATGCAGTCAACTCCAAACCCTATCTAAGCGTAACTCATCTCACTCAATCTAACTTGGAGACAGCAAGATCTATCCAGTGAAAGGCATTGGATCTACATCATTGGAGCTCGAGTCAGGTGGAAGCATTCACCTCAACAACATCTTATATGTTCCAGGTTTGAAGAAAAACTTACTTTATATTTCTTTTCTGAAGGATAAAGGTGATAGAATTTCTTTCGTTGATTGCAAGGTTTTTGTTTAGGGTAAGGGCTCAAGTATTATTGATGCTAGGGTAATTAGGATTTGTGAGGAGCAATCGTATAGACTCTTTAAACCTGTATCTAAAGCCCTAGTCCACTTGGAGGTGAGTCCTTCCAAACTATGGCATAGAAGGTATGGACACCTCCATTTTAATATTTTTCCATATCTAAGTCAAATGGTAAATGGCATTGCTGAATTGAAGGAAGAACATGAAGGGACCTGTAAGGGATGTGCTCTAGGCAAGAACGTAAAGAAGCCATTTGCAAGTAGTGATGCCAGATTTAAGGAAATTTTAGATCTCATACACTCGAATGTATGTGGACCTATAATAATTAATTATCTTAATGGGCATCAGTATTATGTGACGTTCATTGATGATTACTCAAGGAAGACTTGGTTATACCTTCTCAAGAAAAAGGATGAAGTATTCAAAAAGTTGTAGGAGTTCAAGAATGAAGTGGAGTAATCTAACAATGGTGGAGAATACACATCCAAGGAATCAATAACTTTCTACAAGGAAGTAGGGATTAAGAGGGATCTCCTTATTCCATAATATTAAATATAATGATATGCAAGAATGGATTCATACTACCTCTTGAAACTTGGTTTTAAAAAGAGTACTGCATATCCTAACCTATATGTCAGGGTGGTCCAACATGAACCCATCATCATACTCATATATGTGGATGATCTACTTGTCACAGGTGTATAGAATTAGATTCAGGAATGCAAGAAGCAGTTAGCAGTGGAGTTCAATATGAAATATCTTTGGATTATGCTTTATTACTTGGGACTATAAGTATGGCAGAAGCCAAGAGAGATATATCTTGGTCAAGGTAAGTATGTGATCAAGATACTTCAAAAGTTTGGCATGATGGATTAGAAGCCTATGATGACTCCTATGATTACCAATTTGAAGAAGTTGAGGAGTTCAAAATCTAGTCCAATGGATCCTACTTGCTACAAAAAATTGATTGGGTCCTTGATGTATCAAGTAAACACAAGACCAATCATTTATTTTGCAATAAATGTTCTAAGTTAGTTTTAAATACGATCATTGGATTGTAGCCAAGCATATCCTAAGATATTTGCATGGGACTATACATCATTGCCTCCAATACACTAGTAATGAAATCCAACTCATGGGATATACAGATTGAGATTGGAGTAGAAATGCAAAAGATGGAAAAAAACATGATAGGTGGATGCTTTAGCCTAGGATCTTCCATGGTCTCATGGATGAGCAGAAAGAAGGATACAATTTCTTTGAGTAGTCCTGAAGTTGAATATATTACTGCAAGCAAGGTCTGTTAGGATGTTGTTTGGCTAAGGAAGTTGCTATCAGCCTTATTTGAAGGACCGCTTATCCCTACATGGATACATTGTGATAATGAGAGTTGTATAAGATTGATTAAAGACTTGGTGTTTCATGCTAAGATGAAGCATATAAACAACAAGAACCACTACACCAGAAGCTTTGTATAAGATAGGGTCGTGGAGCTTAACTATCTACCTACAAATGAACATGTAACAAACATACTAACAAAAGCATTACCAAAAAAGAATCTTGAGTACCTAGAGGTAAGCTTGGTTTGGTAGATATCTCTTCGTTGATTGAGAGGGAGTAATATAAAATAGTTTTCTTTATGGGTCAGACACTAGACTAGGACTAATAGTGGTAAGTCTTATCAAAGACCATAAAGAAATATTGGTGTAGGGAGGATTGGATAAGAACCTAGATTGGAACTTCTTATGGATTATAGAATCTAGGAAAAGAAGTTGTTGACCGATGCTCTTTAAGGATGAGGTAGGGAATCCAGGATAAGAGTAGTCGAAGAGGACCAATATTCTTTGAGAATCTAGGTTTGGGAATCCAAGATAAGAATAGTCCTTAATGAACATACCTTGTAGACATCCGGATGGGGTATGTGCCTTGAGAGGTAGTGTGGCAACTCACGTAAGGGCTTCCAACATAATTCTCATAATTAAAAGATGAGCTTGTCTAGTTAAGGCCTTCAGGAACAGTGCTAGTTATGATAAAGATGCTTGACAAAAATATGGCTTATCAATTTGACTCTTCTTATGAGAATGCTTCAATATTGAGATTCCTTCTACCATGAATACCTCCCTAGTTAAGAGGGAGTGTTGAAAAATGTAACTAGGTTTGGTCTTCATTATGATGTAATTGTAATCATGAAATTGCATATTATTTATAAATAATGAAAAATGAAGTCAAAGAAATTATATTTTATTTTGGAGAATGGGTTTCATACTCAAGTTTGAGTCAAAAGAATGTTCTTCATGCTATTAGGTCTTCTAGGTCTTTTTAGGATAAAGAATAATATTGTTCATGTGTCATAGTCCCATTTCAACTCATTGTAATGAAGAAAAATATTTATTTAGTCGAGAAAAATCCATAGATAAGCCCAAGATAGAGTCAACCCAAGGAGTAGACCAAGTCATCCTAAAGGGAGGAAATTTTACCCTCAAGAAAGGTTATATAAAGGAGTGAAGCTCGACTCATTTGGTCACTCATCTCAAGCAAGTTTGATTAGAAATAGCAAAGGTGAAATAGAGGAGTTGGGACGATGAAGAAGAGGAGAAAAAGTTGAAAATTGTTAAAGAATCTCTTTCCATGTCTTGCTAGGGTTTGTGAAGCTGCTAGTTGCAAGAGGCAAAATTCTGAAGCAATTGTAGGACACCAAAATTGCAAGGCTGAAATTTTGTTACAAGGGCTGAAGTTGCAGCATCAAAGAAGCAGGGTCAAATTTTTGGAAGTAATGTCAAGGAAGATCTTGCTTGGGACTGGCTTGGGCTTAGAGGGTTTGTTGCCTTTGGTATTTGGGTATTGCAAGCTCCTTTGTAAGCATATTCTAAAGAATAAGAGAAGCAATTTCTGGTTTTTCCCCTTGGAGTGGTTTTCCTCTGGCTTGGAACCTATATCTTGTGTACTCTATCTCCTGTGATCTTCATTATTTGTTATAATTTCTCGTTGAACAAAGATCTAACAAAGTAATAAAAGGCCAACAAATATCGCAAGTAATTATCAAGATAAGGAAAACCATCTAAATACATAAGTCTCTTCATTTTCCAACAACCATAGGTAGTTAGAACTTTGCATCCTGAAGCAAGAGCTTTCTTAATCCCAAGGAGGAGGGCTTTCAATTTAGCTACATCGTTAGTGCAATCCAATTCAAGCCTATGGGCATATTGGTATAATTTTCCTTGAGGTGAGTATAGGAGGATACCTTCACCATTACCCTCGTGGGACGAGGCACCATCAAAATGGAGATACCAAAGTTGATAATCAAATTGAGTCTCTGAAGGAGGGGGAAGATCATTCTCCGTAAAAAATAGAATAAACACCCATGCCTTGTTCAATATAATTGACATGTGGTTGAGGAAATCCTTTGATGTAAGGAGAGATACATCCTTCCTAGAATACAATGACATTTTTATCATTCTTTGGAATGGTCATATTTTTCCCACCAAGTGATACGTATCCACCGGTTCAAACTTGCCAATATCTACCAAGTATGAGTGAGTAGTTCAAGAAGCATGTTGACTACCTGTATGTTACAAGTTGTTCTGATTTCGAGATGGGCATAAATAACTAAAGTAACATCCTTGATAGTACCTATATACTCTTGCAGATATAAATTATTGGAGCCTATAATTATCCAAGGGGTATCATTGGTGCATTGTAATCCCAATTATTCCATAATTATTTTGGGCATAACATTTCGACTAGATCCTCCATTTACGAGACAAAATTGAACAATTTTGTCATAAATTTTCATTGATACATAGAAATAATGGGTTCCAAAAGGAATAGATGGATTATTAATAGAGAAAATTGATCAATGCGGGAATTTTTCCTTTAAGGAAATATTTTAACTATTTTTGTTGCTCGGGAATTCTGTCCATGTTGAGTAATGAAACATTAGCTTTGATACTAGCCATATGAGTGAGAATATTGAAACCGGGCAACAAAGTGGAAGAAGAGGAGGGGGAAGAATGTACATGTTGGTTTGAGGCGGAGTTATTTACAGATGGGCAATTGTGAACAGGATCCGACGGTCTTTTGTTTGAGTGTTGTTTGACGAATTGTTCATTAGCCATTTTAGTTTTATATGTGTTTCTTGTTTCAATGTATAGAACATCATCCTCGTAGGCCCAAGCAAGATTAGCTACATTAGGGTTAATTTTACTACCAAAGATCACTTGCCTAGCAGCTTGACGTACGTGACAAGTTTTACTATCATGATAATCTTCACACAAGTGGCACCATGGTCGTGAGAGAAGGGCAGGAGGCTGATAAACTTGTTGAGATATTTGAGCATGTCCAGGAGTATGGTTTTTCAACTATGTTCGTATGAAAGCAACTTATTGCTCGTGTCTTGCATACGTTATAAGATCGAGGTCATATTAGTTTGACTAGTTTGACTTTCGAGAAGGACACTCATTCTCCTAAGCTGCTCTTCATATTCTAAACAAATTTTCAAAGAGGATTCCAAATTGGCGGCATTCTTTTCTTAAATTCACTGACGATAGATAGGGGTAACACATTGTAGTAATGCATCATGGAAACTTGATTATGGGGGCAAATGTTTTCGGGAATTTGCTTGTAAAGCTTAGTAAAACGTAGGCTAAAAATCTTAATGTTTTCTCCTTTGGGGAAATAAACATTGTTATAGTTGTGTAATAAGTAAATAGGATTTTGTGGTTCCCCATAAGTAGACTTGAACCAATAACAAATCTCATCCCAGGTACTAAAATCTTTTGAAGTCAATTCAAAGAAATTAGTTGCAGCTTTACCGGCTAAGGAATTAATAAATAATCACATACAAGTATCTTTATCGTTTGCCCCTATATTATGGCAAGCATTTGAGAAAGCAACTAGATTCTCATTAGTGGTAACTGTACCATTTGTGGAAAATTTGGGTAAATGATATTTAAATTTAGGAAGAGGTGAATTCGTAGGGTCGAGATTTAGAGGATACTGAATATGCCAAGGGGTGGTATTAGCATCCTCTTCAAACTAAAAGAGCCCAAATTTCCTAATGACCTTGTTAGGGTTAGTGCTCGATGGATGTGGATTAAAATAAGAGTAAATATAACTGATAGAGATTGATGGAGTTGCAATTGAACCAAAACTGGAAGAAAATTACCCCTAGGAGGTGGAACCTTGGGAGCCACTCGAAGATTGACTTTGCATCCTAGACATGATTCTTCTAGTAGGTGTAGTGGTTCGAGAATTGATAATAAGACTTTGGAGGAACCTTCCGTGGGCTTAAAAGTCTAAGATGATCCTATGGTGTTGAATTTCATTGATAGGAGTGTATTTAGGACTATCGCCTTTAAGACGTCGAGAGCTTCGGGTTTCACTACTCATGAAAGATTAATGATGAAGTTCGTGTATTCACTGGAATTCACATTCACATTATTTATTAATGAGAACCTCACGCTGATTGGCGTCATCAATTCAAGGGCTATTGCGAACCAATCATGGTTCAATTGTTGAATATTGGAAGTGTTTCTCTAGATATAGTCAAGTAATGAACTGGTGATACTTCGTTGATCATTTAAAGGAGGAATTAAACCAGGTTGTGTGTTGGACTGAATAGTCATGAATTAGAATCAGATGGTAGTGATTATAAGATAATGATTTGTGAGTGATTGGCTGGTTGGGAGTCAAGATTGGACTTGTTCAAGTGATCAACTAGTAATAAACAAATCAGGATTCAAGTAAAAGTTAGGAACTTCCCCAGTATGGTCGCCAAAAGACGTTGATAGGTTTTGCATAAATTTAATCAAACTAAACTATTCAATTCCTCAAATCTTGTTATTGTAACAAGGTAATGAGACAAATTGCTAAAAGTGTACAAAACAAAAGGAAAATATTTTGATTTTTTTATTATTATTTATATTACGGAAACATTAAATGAATACATAAAAGAAAAATGATATTTACATATGTAAACAGATATTCACAACATGATAATCATTCAATACTTGTTAAAAAAGAAAAAGAAAAGTCAGATTTAAATTAACAACAAGCTAGTTAGGATTTTAGGCCAAAACCATGAAACCCTCTAGAGCATAAGATGTGAAAAATAGTGGATGAATTTAACAAAATGCGAGAGGTATATAAAGATGTGGATTTCTTAAAAGAACAGGTCGATTTTATTAAAATAACAGCCAAATCTCAATAGCAGGTCTATGTGAAGACCATTGACCAGTTCTAATATTGAAGCTACTATAATGTGTATACTCATATACAACAACCAAGGCAACCCAATTAAAATGTCAACATAATGATCCTCCAAGCAATTTGCATGAGTGTGCAACTTTCTTTTTGCAGAAAGATCATTGTTATCACTAATAAAAAAGAAATCATACCTTCAAAACAATAAGTAAAGGATAAAAAAGAATGCAAGATACCTTCAAAAATCCTTGAATAATTGAGGGAAGTCACCTTAATTGGTCTCTCCTTTAGAGATAGAACTATTGTCACCATTAAGATCAACTCTCTAATTTATAGAAAATAAAATCAGAGGAATAAAGAACAACCTTTTTTTTTGTAGCATAACTCTCTTAATTTTTTTTTTCTCCCTTTCCTTCATAGACATCAACTCTTTTTAAAGAAGCTTCAAGTGGTTTTGACAATTTCCAAACTTAAAAGATCAAATTAGTTGTGTTCCTAATCAGTGTGATTAACATTAAGAGGAGGGACTTCTAAAAGCTAGTTTAGGAATTTTTAAGTTAAGAGTTAGACACTAATAGGTAGGACCCTCATTTCCATTGGATTAGGCCTCTTTGTTTCTTTTTAAAACATAAATCAAATTAAAATCATCAACTTCAATTATCTTATAAATGGTGACTATTATAAAACATAATTTTATTGGGATACAATCATAAATCATAGACAATCAACCAATAAAACCAATCCATATCATCACACATTATGATCCCATAAATAAAACTTTGTATCTCGAGTCCCCTTGTATCTCCATTTATCATTCACATGTAAAATGGCGCCACAAAATATGTATGTGTATCAAAAGTATAAATATATACATCATACTTGTTTCTCTTGTGTTAAATGTTGTCAAAATATAAACATGGAATCTAGCAAATAATATAAAAGACACATCTTATAAACTTGTGAACAGTGACATAAAAAGAACATGACATGTGCCCTAATAAAAACTAAAACTAATTTCCATGCTTGTGAGAGGGATTTGACTTTGCTTGTTGCTCCTGTTGTTGTAGGCGTGATGACATTGAGTGCAATGACCCATGAGATGAACTAGAAGAGGCAGCTTGAGCATTTTGTTTATGCTCACTAACAACAGGAAGGGGGATGACTGGGAGATTTGATGGTTGAATAGAAAAATTAGATAGCGTGTTGTGCTCTTGGGAGACTTGATGTGCAAAAGAGGCATGTTGAGAAGGAGTGGATGGTTGAGGTGCAACGGGAGGCATATGTACAACACGAGAAGCAGCGAATTGCAGATGAGACATATGAGCTTCAAGAGGACGATTAGGAAGGGGCATGTCTGGCCAACTTTTCCTTGAATGCAAAGGTTGTGTAGGGATAGATTTTTCCCAACCATCATTATTTGGATTAACAAGGGAGGCATATGTATGTGGAGGGATGGGAATGCCAATATGAGGATGTTTTTGAAACATGGGTTGTTGTGATTGAGGTTGTGCCTCAGACTGATTTTGAGGTAATCTTAATAAATTTTCCATCTCTGAGCATAAAAAAAACTCTTAATATCTGAGAATTTACACTGAAATAAACTGAAATCATTATTCCCATTTCCCCTTTGACACCTAATTGTTGATTACTATTTACTCCCCCTCTACCCCCACCTCTTCCCCTATTTATGTCAAAAAAACATCATTTTGCAATAAATATATACACCAAATTACTTGCCATTAATAAAAGATATGAAATATTCATCAACAAATATTAAGCAAATATGAGTTTTAAACAACAACAGGGATCATATATTAATGGGGAAAAGGAGAAAAATAGATGTCTACACTTATTAATCGTCATGTTGTCAACTAAAGTAATCTAATAGAAAAAACAAGATACAAAGTCTCTGTATATAGACTAAGTATTTTTTTTGGGCCACACATCTCAAAGAAATGGCATGGAATCATCATAAAACCTTAGGGAAGATTAAGGTTTATAAAAAAGGCAACCAAACACTGATTTCATGCAATTGTTTAGTAACATAATTCTTGAGAAAATATATATACAGGGTTGCACCATAATAAAATGAATGAAACCCTCTGTGTGTATGAATAACCAACTTTGCAGACCCTTTATAAAGTATAAGCGAAAGGAGGTAATGTCTTATTTCATGACTGAGGAAAAGACCAACAAAAGCCCTATGTACAAGTAGCTAAAGTTTTTTTCCCAAGGTCTCAAGACCTCAAGGGCTCGTAAGGCAGCATGATACAATATATTGCCCAGGCGGGTTAATTAACCAATGATTTTGATAATATATAAGCCATAATGGTTATAGAAAACACATGATTATTTTTTAATTAACTAAGTTAATTATTCATTCTTAGTAAGGAACTTACCCTGTAAACAAAGCATTGTGTTTCCTAAAATTAAGCTCTCCTATGATTAATATTGTTTATTATATCTAATTTGTAGGTGGGACTCTCAACTTAGGAAAAAAAGATTGGATTACAAAGGCATAAGACACTACTTCTAGAATCAAATCAATCTGAACAACCTAAGTGATTTATTTGATAATGTCAATCCTCTGTTCTTTCGATTAACGGGGTTGAATCATTTCTAGGCCTATGGATGGTGCTTGAAAAAAACGCATATATGTTAGACATATATATGAAGGCATCTCTATCTTGGTGGACATGTCTCTCTAATTGTTGAATCTTTGCCTATGTGTCTGGCAATGTCACAACATGGTATTCTACCATCAACTCCTGAGCCAAGATCTCGGAACGAGACTGCTAGGTTGGTCACATTCCCTAGCCCCATGACAGCTATGCCCGCGTTGACGTGGCATATTGATCCTAATTAGCAGGAATCACCCACAATCCCTTAAATGACAACAGTAACAATTCTACATATGCCAAATCAAGAACAACCTATTGGACACATAGATGGGATACAAGAGAATGGAAAGAGTTGGTCTCTCACCACCTTCCCCAAGCTAAAAATCCACAATAACCCAAGCTATACCAACAACAAAATTACTAAGAAATAAGAAGGGCAGAAGAATTGAAACCTTAGCCTCAACTATCCAGTGAGTAGACCATTATGCCAAATACCTTTGGCCTAGGACTAGATGTTAGGTCCTTAAAAACAGATCCCCTAGATTCAAACTAAACAAAGTACTCACATTCTCCACCAAAAACTAAAGAAAATAACCTAGAATAGACCAATAGGAACCACAAATTGAACAACAACACACATGGAGTCAAGATCCCAAAATTACCTTTTTATATCCTAGAAGAATAACTAAAGCTAACTGTGTCAAAGAACCTAAACCAGAGTCTTGTGTTATCGGATTTTTCCAGCCAAGTCTGAACCTACCCCCTTGCCATAATCTACTCTCTTGCCAGGAAACCCATAGTACCCTTCGTCTGCAATGCAGCCACCAATCCTTTCTACCCCAAGAAATAGAAGGATGTCATCATTATAGGGCGTGAGTTTGATATAAAAACTCGCTTTCCAATTCCAATGTAAACCTTCCAAATATGTTGCCCAAATCTTCAATTGCCCAACAAAATAATTCCATAAAGTTAAGCTCAAAATAGAGCTTGTTAATCCCACTCGCATCTAGGGATGGGGCTTGCATAGCTCAAGAGCTTGCCTCGTAGTAGAGTCGATATGAATGGAGGTGGTGAAACTCAATAATCCATCCGTCCAAATAATACAATCATCTCACGTTTCAATCATGGGGGGCAGGCCACACCACCCCGCTCTTTAATGATCTCGAGAGTCAGCGAGATGGCAGACACCCCCACCTCGAGCTCATTTGACACATGCTTATCCACTACCATTGGGGCATTTTAAATTATTATTATTATTATAAAGCAAATAAATATATAGATTAAACATATATCCATCTAAAAAACAAATATTTAACAAAAAAAACATAGTATTAATAGATAGATATGAATGTTTTTAATTAAAATAAAAAGCAAAAAAACTACTTTTAAAATAAATCTCAACCCTCTATAAAGTCAAATCGCTCCACAAAAATAGGTCCCTTGTCCTACAAACAAGAGGTCTTATACACCAATTTAATGTCTCGCTTGACTATGACCTTAAAAATAAATATTATTATTATTTTTTACTAAAAATATTTTTGAATTAAAATTATAAAACCTAATTACCTACTTTAAAATACCATGCCTCCTGCCTCCTGTCCATAAATCCCTCACCAGTTTAGTGTAAAAAAACATAAAATAAAATAATTTTAATGGCCTTAAATAAAAGCCTTGAGAGAGGCGGACACAGATGGTGAAGCATTCTTAACGTCTCCGTGTGGTCACTGAATCGTATGGCCGGCGGGAGACAGGGGACCCCCTACGGACTATTCCTGGGGGTAGGCTACTAGGTATTCTTTCGAATTAGGTCGGGAATTTATCATACATCTTTTCCCTTTTTAAACCTATTTGATGGGAAAGGAAATTGTGTTTTTTTCTTTTTAAAAAATATTTGATAGTGAAAGGAAATTTTGAAAGATAAAAAGTGTCAAACAAAAATGTGAAACTTTAAATTTAACATTGCTGGTCATGAATTTTAATTAGATATAGATAAAGTAATACAATTTGCTTGGTTACACTACTTATTTGTTGTTATTATTTGTTGATTTATTGATTTATTAGCTAGAAATTATATATATAAGAATAGGAAAAAGGTTATAGGGACATTTTCTAATTAGATATTGTTGATATTTATTTTATAAACAATTTTAATTTTTGTATTCAAGTTTTTGTGATCCATAATGAATTAAACAAAGTTTTTTTGGTAGAAATCACATGAGAGAATTTTTTTGGCCGACGCGTCTCGAACCAACAAGTGTGGTTCATCATCAGGACCAGAGGAAGAGGCAAACCATGGCAAAAGCTTAATTGTTATAGAGTTAGGCTAGTGAACTATTATGCTATTTTTCTTCAAAGAATTTTTATCTTCAATTCTACTTCTAAATTATTATTAAAAAATTGCATAATTTTAACTCTCACAAATCTACATAAAACTTGAAGTAATAAGCATAAAAAAAATAATAATTCTCTTCAAATTTCCACTTGACAAGGTCAATAAATTTGAAATTCCAAACCTGTTTGGAATACAATATTTCAGTAGTTTGTAATTCTATTCAAAATTAGATATTCAAATTAAATTATTTAATAACTTCACATTATCATTTTTTAAAATCCAATTTTGGATCAAAATTTATTTGAACTTTAAAACATTTAAAAAATAAATCCCTATATAAATAAATAGTTAAAGATGAAAACTTAACTAAAATTTTGTTTGTTTTTTGTTTCTTAATTAAAATTTATATATATTTAGTTAATAATTTAAATTATCTTAAAATCCATTAAAAATTTTAAATCAATTTTCATTAACAAAACTCAATTTTTGACCTAAAATAGGCTCTAAAATTACTTTTGTTTGGTTAAGAGTTCGTTTTCCTAAAATATAAAGAACGACCCAAAAGCCAAAAACATCTGATAAGAGTGAAAACCAGGCTCATTAAGTACCACCCATAAATAATCACAAAAAGTATGACTTTTCTTAATTAACAACAATAAATTATCTTGCATATAAAAATAATAACCAATAATAACTATCCCATTACTAATTTAATAATATAAATTATCCTCATATATTAAACTCAAACTTACAACATAATTTTACCAAATTGAGAGCTAAAATTACCCAAAAACAGCACGCTTCATGTTATCTCACGTTCTAAAAAATTTACCCTAAAAAACAGGACCCCTTAAGTACGGCTTATTCCACGCCTTAAAATAATAAGGTCGAGTGCCAGGGATAGGGCGTTGTCTACGGAGGGGGCAAATTTGCAGCCTCGTTACCAGTTAGACGATCTTGTCGTGAGCAGAAATTCACAGTTCCCAATGTAAAAAATTAAAATTCACAGCTCCCCATAACGAGACGAGACGAGAGGTATGGCCGGGATTCCGTATGGATCGTGCACTCGTGCATGGTAAATACAAGTCATACGACTCACGACAGCGACACTTTTATCCTTTCTAACCCGCCGGGTAAATAACGCAGGTCCTAACATCAAGAAAGAGTGGCAATCCCTTAATGCAATCTTATATTAATTTACTTATTATGTTTTTGAGACAGGCAAGTATAACCATCTCGAATGATCCATTAAATATGATTCTGCAATGTCCACTCTTTATAAATTTAGAGAGTATCTCAACTGTCATTGCAGTATTACTTTTTAAATTAATTGTTTGGTAACAGTTTTTCGTTCTAGATATGTATGATTTAGTCACTAGAGTGGTGCATTTGACGGTAACTAGTCAAGCTCTTCGAATTCACCAACAATGTAGTGAAGTTCTTTTAAAATTTCTTTTTGAATACCCTCTTGGTGCCACCTTGGATTTCTTAGTGATTCACCAATTTGTACTAGTGATTTTCCATTTTGTATTAGTGATTCATCATGATTTTACAAGCTAATATAATTTTGTGAGAGATTCACCAAAACAATTATATATACATATTATATTATTAGTAAAATCGCTTTCCATTTTTCCTGTCTATCATTGGGATTTGCCCATGTATTATACATATAAATTTAGGGAAATTCTTGAAATTTTCCTTGGAAATTCGTCTTTGGTGTCACTACTGGAAACTGTTAGGACGTATTGTCTTGGGAGCATGCATTAGCATTGATCCTGATCACTTTGATGCAATTAAAAACCTTCATCCACCAAACTCCAAGAAGAAATTCAATCCTTAATGGGCAAGATTAATTTTGTGTGAAATTTTGAAAATGATTTTACTAAGATAGTCAAGCCTATTCATAACCTAACTAAGTAGAATCAAGAGTTTAGGTGGGACGATTTTGCACAACAAGGTCTTATAAAAATCAAAGATGTCATTGCATTTGCTCATATTTTAGTCAAACCAAATTTTACGAAAGAATTCATCATTTATACTAATGCCACTTAGGAGGTTGTCTCTGGGATTCTTATGCAAAAAAGTGATCTAGGTAAAGAAAATCCAATTTATTTTATGTGTCAAAGGTTGTTCGACTAAGAGTTTATGTACTATTTAATTGAGAAACACGCATTTTCTTTGCTAAAAGAAATAAGAAAATTTAGACATTACATTTTTGGCAAACACACGCAGGTAAAAGTCCCTTTGCATGGTGTTAAATTCACCATGTCACAATCTTTGCTTTCAGGAAATCTTGGCCACTGGTTGGCCAAGATACAGGAACATGATTTGACAATTTCAACCTCCAAAATTATAAAGGGACACGATTTGGCATTACATCTAGCACAAGATCATGATCCAAGTGTTTCAACTTATGATGATGAGTCATTGTCTACCTAGCCTAGTCAATGAGGATTCAATTGATGTAGTGGATCACCTCTGGTATAGTGACCTAGTTTTTTATCTTCAAAACCAAATATGCCCGGATAATTTGGATAAATTTCAATATAGGCATTTACACTTAAATTCTTGTAAGTATTGGATTTGAAAAACAATGTTGTATCACAGATCATATGATGGATTATTACTAAGATGTGTAGATGACAAGGTTGTTGCTAAGCTACCACCAATTTATCATGGTTCATTCCAAGGGGATTTCCACATAGGAGGTCATTTTGTTGTTAAGGCCACTACTCATAAAATTCTCAGATCTATTTTTTATTGGCCTACAATCTTTACTGGTTGTTATAAGTATGTGTAAAGCTGCAAATACTGCCAACAAGCAGTTGGGAGAGTAAAATTTCACACTCTTCCCCTCCTCCATGTTTTCCAAAGTTCCCATTCACCAAATGGGGATTGGAATTTATTGGACCTATAAACCCTCCTTCTTCAACAAGTCACATCTTCATCTTAACTATCACTTATTATTTCACCAAGTGCTCATAAGTCGTTCCTCTGGAAAATGTGTGTGATGAGAAAGTAATCAAATTGTTAGAAAATAATATTTTCTCATGCTTTGGACTTCCTCTTGAACTGATTTCAGATAACATTCCTGCTTTCATATCTGCCCAGTTCACTTAGTTTTGCAGTCAATATCATGTCAAAAATTCTACGTCATCAACATATTATCCTCAAGGTAATGGTTTAGATGAATCTACCAGCAAAAATATTATCAGAATTCTGAAGAAATTAATCAATGACAAACCGTATATCTAGCATACTATGTTGAAATTCGCACTATGGGCGTATTGTACCACCATTAAGTCCAATACAGGCGCTTCCCCCTTTAAGCTTGTTTATGGACAAGAGGCAATTCTTCCAACTGAATTAGAACTTTTATCTCCCTATCTAAATGTACATGCTGAAGAGTTAACCCCAACTAATATCCCTCAAATAATCCTGGTGTTGCAGCCTTTAGAAGAGCAACATAATCATTCTTTAGAAAATCTGTGATGAAGAATGAAAATTGTTAAGAAATATTTTGATAAGGAATCTAAGAATGTAAATTTCATTGTTGATCAAAAGGTCCTTTTATGGGATGCAACTCACGCCGATAAGGGAAAACGTGATAAATTTTAGAAATTATGAATTGGTAATTTATGTAGTTGTTGGACCAAATACTTATCTCCTCAAAGATCTCAACGCTCGTCTCCTCCCTTGCACCACTAATTGTTCACATCTGAAGCCATTCATGGAACGGAAATCATAATAAATCATTATAACCAAATCATGACCCTGTACATAGTTTTCCTTTTATTGTTTTCTTCCCGTTTTGTCATATTATGTTATAATTTTTTACCTTTCAAGGTTTTATTTTCTGTTGTAGTTTGTTTTCTTTTAACAAATTCTTCGCAGATTTCATCTCCTTTTCGAAATAACTGATTATGCTTACTACTGTATGTCTGCTAAAACAATAAGGAAATCTTACTGGAAATATATCCTTCAACAAATAATCATTATAAAGGGAAACTGCTTATCTTATCTTTTACACTGAATATTCTAAAAGCATTGTATCTTTCTAAAAATAGACAACCTTGCAACAAGATCTTTAGCAGACAGACCAAGTGCTCTTCCTCCTTATCATTATAGGGATAATTCTTAAATTGTTCAACCTAATCATTACCTACATAAGTTATCATCAGTTTTGTCTCTCAACCCCATTTCTTGTTGCCCGTGCTTCCTTCCCTCTAGACAACCTGTAACCTACTCTTCTGCAGTAACTTACCTTATGCATAACCAAAGGTTTTGAGTTTTTACTCGCTTTTCCAGTCTCCCTATGAAGTCACCAATGTTGAATATGGTCAAAACTAACTAATGCTACAAAGCATTGTGTTTTCTAAGATTAAGCTCTCATATGATTAATATTGTTTGTTATATCTAATTAGTAGGTGGGACTCTCAGCTTAAGAAAAAAGTTTGGTTTACAAAGGCATAAGAAACTACTTCTGGAATCAAATTAATCTCAACAACCTAAGTGATTTATTTGGTAATGGAAATCATGTGTTCTTTCGACTAATGGGGTGAATCACTTCTAGGCCTATGGAAGAGTGCTTGGAAAAAATGCATATATGTTGGACATATATATGAAGGCATGTCTATCTTGGTGGACATGTCTCTCTAACTGTTGAATCTCTGCCTATGTGTCTGGCAATGTCATAACATGGTATGCTACCACCGCCTCTTGAGCCAAGATCTCGGAACGAGACTACTAGGTTTGTCACATTCCCTAGCCCCACTATTGCTACACCTACATTGACGTGACATGTTGATCCTAATCAACAAAATTCACCCACAATCCCTGAAATGACCACAATAATAATTCCACATATGCCAAATCAAGAACAACCTATTGGACACATACAGGGGGTATAAGAGACTAGAAAGAGTTGGTCTCTCACCACCATCCTCAAGCTAAAAATCCATAGTAACCCTAGTTATACCAAGAACAAAATTACTAAGAAATAAGAAAGGGCGGAAGAACAGAAACCTTAGCCTCAACTATCTAGTGAATAAAACGTTATGCCAATTACCTTTTGGCCCAAAACTTGATGTTAGGTCCTAGAAAAACATAGCCCCTAGATTCAAACTAAAAAAAGTACTCACGTTCTCCACCAGAAACTAAAGAAAATAACCTAGAACAGACCAATAGTAACCACAAATTGAACAACAATACACATGGAGTTAGGATCCCAAAATTACCTTTTTATATCCCAGAATAATAATTGACGCTAAGCTTGTCGAAGAACCCAAACTAGAGTCTTGTGTTATCAGATTTCACCAGCTATAGTCTTAAGCTACCCCCTTGCCATAAACTACTCTCTTTCCAGGAAACCCATTGTAACCTTCGTTTGCAATGCAACGACCAATGCTTTCTGCCACAAGAAATAGAAGGATGTCATCATTACAGGGCATGAATTTGATATAAAAACTCGCTTTCCAATTCCAATGTAAACCTTCCAAATCTGTTGCCCAAATATTCTATTGCCCATCAAAATAATTCCATAAAGCTAAGCTCAAAATGGAGCTTGTTAATCCAACCCGCATCTAGGGATGTGGCTTGCATAGCTCAAGAGCCTGCCTCCTAGTAGAGTCGATATGAATGGAGGTGGTGAAACCCAACAATCCATCCATCCAAGTAATACACTCATCTCATGCTTAATCATGGGAGCCAAAGCACACCACCGCGCTCTTTAATGATCTCGAGAGTCAACAATGTGGCAAGCACCCCCACCCCGAGCTCATTTGATACATGCTCATCCACCCCATTAGGGCATTTTAAATTATTATTATTATTATTATTATTATAAAACAAAATTAATATATGAATTAATAAAACAAAAAAACAAAACAAGATTTAGTTAAGTTTCATCTTAAATATTATTTTATATATTGGTTAATTTTTTAAATGTTTAAAGTATATTTTCAAGTAAAAAAAAAAAAAAAAATCAAGTTATTAAATAATTTAATTTGAATATCTAATTTTGAATAGAATTTTATATAAATGAGAAAACATTACAATCTCAATAAAGTGAATCACTAAAATATTATATTCCAACCAGGTTTGGAATTTCAAATTTATTTACAGTGTCTAAGTGAAAATTTGAGAAAGATTTTTTTTATGCTTTTTAATTTAAGTTTTATATAAATTCTTGAGAGTTATTTTTAGTTGATATGTAATTTTTTAATAATAATTTAGAAATAAAATTGAAAATAATTATCTTTTGAAAAAAAAACATAATAGTTCTCTAATAACTTTATAAAACTTAAAAAACCTAACTTTATAAAACTTAAAAATTATTTATAAAATATGTGTTAACAATATCCGATCAGGAAATTCCACTAAAACATTTTTCCATTTCCCTTTTATATATAAGAATCTCATTTCTAGCATATCGATTAAGAAATAGTGAAAACAAATAAGTATGGTAACCAAACTGATTGTATTACTTGACTTATGTCTAAATCATTTATTAAAATTCATGACACACCGTGTTAAATTTAAAGTTTCAGTGTTTTGTTGGTGACTTTTTGTTGAGATTTTTGGTTTTAATAAATTGGGCAAAAATCTCATATAGGTGACAACAATAGGATTTGTTGCTATATAAGGAGTTAATGCATCCTATATTTGTTGTGAGAGAATTTATGAGTCAATTTTATTCTCTAGACTATAAAATTATGCCTGTAAAGGATATTGTATGTTGTTAGAGAGTGTGTGAGGAAATAAATTATTTGTAATCTCCTATTTAATAATAAGATTGCCGATGGCTCTGTTTGGTGGACGTAATCGAGATTGCTTAGATAGACCACGTTAAATCACTGTGTCATTTGTGTATGATTTTTATACTGTGTTTGTCTTTTATTTTCCGTTGCGCACTGTTTGTTTTAAAACTTTTTATCTTTCAAAATTTCCTTTTACTATCACATACTTTTAAAATAGGAAAAAAACACAATTTCCTTTTACCATCAAATATGTTTAAAAAGGAAAAAAAAAATGTTATGTACACTGGCAAATTCCATACCTAAGTCCAGAGTACCTAGTAGCCTACCCCTTGTGGCGTTTTCCACCGAGGGGACAAATTTGCATCCTCGTTACTAGTTAGACTCGCTTGTTGTGAGGAGAAATTCGCCGTTCCCAATGGTCAAGTCAAAATCCACAGCTCCCCATAATGAGACGAGACGAGAGGTATGGCCGGGTTTTCGTATGGATCGTGCACTCGTGCGTGGTAAATACAAATCATACGACTCACGACAACGACACTTTTATCCTTTCTAACCCACCGGGTAAATAACGCAGGTATGCGGTAGACCCACTCACAGTTTGGTGAATAACATGAGAGAGAAGAAATGCTAAAATATGAACACCATTAATAAAGTGTTACATCAAATGTTAAGGTAACTCCATCATATTGTTACAGGACGGACAAGATTGAACAGACGTTGTCTAATGAATTGAAAGCTGTTTCGAGGGTAGTTGCAACTTGGTGGCAATAGGCAAAGTTATTGGGCACAATCTTCAAGTTTGACCATAATGCTCTTCTCTAACAGATAAATACTTAATATTTTTCTCAAAGAAATTGTTTTTTCCCTAAATACTTAATATTTTTCTCAAATGTAAACCGAAAGTTATATAAAGCATAGAGAAAAAAAGATTTGTTTATTATCTAGCAAGCATATGTATATGAAAACACCATACAAAATATCACAATATAAAGAAAAAAGAGTTTGAAATGTTACGGAATGTTGATCGAACCTTCTTCCTTGTCGCATTGTCTTCCATGTATCTGTATTTCATGACTCCATAATCCCCGTTGAGACTTTCCTTGGTCAGCTTGTCTGTCTCTATGTTGGTTTCTCTGTATATGTGATTAATAGTATAGGTTGTGAGAGAGTCCAAAATGTGTTTGATCTTGTTTATCCAGCGAGATAGGGTGGGAGGGTCAAAATTTGTATGCCCCTGTATTCTTTCAATAAGAGATCTAGAATCACCATAAATATGAAGAATATGTATCTACTTCTCTTGCGCAAACCAAAGTAGACCCCATAAAGCAATTATTTCAACTCTAGTGTTTGTGCATGGTCCTCCATTCCAAGAAAGATTACACTGTGATCTTATGTTTATCTTGAGAACTGCTCCATTAAAACATCTCGCGAGAAGGTAAAAGGACGAAGGAACTAGTCGATGGGATGAGTCTATGGGTGAGTCAGTCACAGGTGAGAGAGATGACATCCACATGAATATCTTGTGGCATATCTAGCTAATGTTGAACAATTGCCCATCAAACAAATAGTGATTGCATGTGTTCCATATTTCCCATATAAGGAAAAGAGATGCTTCCTTGTATTTGCCATTTCCAACATTCCAATTTATGATGCATTGTTCAAAGTTGGATGCTGGACTGTACGATATCCAGAGAAAATGTGAAATATGATTCCAAACCATACATGTAATGCGACAAAAGAAGAAAATATGATTAGCAGATTTTGTTGATGCCTTGTAGAAAGTGCAATATCCGGGACCCGAGAAACCCCTCTTCAATAGGTTGTCCCTTGTAAGTATTTTGTTGCTCCACACGAGCAAGGAGGAAAGAATAATTTTAATAGGGATATGCCACTTCCAGATTTTGTAGAACCAAGAAGGGTGGTGCATGTTGAAACTCTACTTTATGAAAAATTTATATGTCTCAGCCACGAAAGGCAATTTCTTATGTAATCTCTTGTCCCAAGTAATGTTGTCTCCAAGTGCGTTGTAACAAAGCCCTGCCATACGAAGTGTTGTAACATAACCTCGCCATTCCACTTCGCTTTGTCCTTCCAAACCTATATCTTCAACCTCTTTCCAAATTAGGCATCCCACTTGCCAGTGCTTGATTGCCTGGTATAGAAGAAAATATCCTCTTTGATGAATAATATCAATTTTATGTCCTTGAATATGCAAGTCGTTGTCCCTTTATGATGTTTGTCCCCATCAGAATTTTATGGCCATTGCTAAAATGCCATGCCATCCTCATGCACCACCAGTGGACAATTTTAATAAAACTCCTCCAAATCAGAGATCCTTTTGTTCTGGTGGGTCTGATGTCTTTGCATATAGTCTCAATATCAGAATCCCTCGTATATTTGTCTTGTATGATGTCTTGCCAGACCCCTCGACCATTCAAGACCCTCCAAAAAGATTTAATCGGCAAGGACAATCCAAAGATTCTGTGATCTAATAAAATACATCCACCAAATTCTTTTAGGATAGTCAGGGCGTCCCGCCTGCAAAGATGGAATTTAGTTGTCGTTCCAGTTCTGGATGAGAGAAATCAAGATATGAATATATATGGAGTGTTGGAAGGCTTGCTGGTTATTGTTGTGGTTAGTAGTAGATGGTTTTGGAAGGTATTTGGTAGGAGTTAAAGTTTGTTCCTCTTAGGAACAACCACTAAATAATGAGTAATTATAGATGACCAATTTTTCTTTCCATGAATGAATAATAGCCATGATAACTATTTCCATTACTAATTTAACCATTAAATTATAATAGATTTTCCCGCTATATTAAAACAAAACAAAAAATAACGAACAAAAAATAATAAACACGTTAGAAAACATATATTATATCACAGAGAAAAAGTACAAATATATGCGTGCAGTCCTGCTAAGTGGAAGTATAAATAGTATAAATATATTCATACACTACTGCTAAATGGACGTACAGATAAATTTATAAAAAACACAGGTGTCTCGGCTATACCATATATTATAAAACACCCCAACACCCAATGAAGACACGCTAATATATCTGTATCTAACGCTAATATATATATTCTATTTGTGATTGCGAGGGAGAATTAGCGTACAGCTAGATAGCTGAGCTTTAGAGATTTATTTTATCATATCTCCAATAAAGAGATTCTGGTATACAGCCAGCTTATGTGCTGTGACTTAACAAAAAAAAGTATGGCAATGGTACAAGTGTAATTATTGGTCTCACTACTTGCTTTTTACATTTGATACAAACAAAAAGTAACACTTTATCACTCATTTTTAAATGTTATAAGAGTAAAGGTGGTCATATATTTATGTTGCATAACAGTAGATATATCTATAGCAATTCTGATATATCAGTAGCTTCTATGCAGTACACCAGGGGGCCACCAATTTTTCAAGCTTTTACAGTATGATGTGAATCGAAATATACTTTTGAGTACGTTGGCTTTTCGTATTTTTGGATTGACATTTTTGGATATTTTTTGGGTACATTGCAAAAGAATTTCAAATTTTATTGAAGCGTATAAAGGAAGAAAGTGTTATGATATTTTTTATATTGAAGTGTGTAAATGAAGAAAGTGTTTATGATATTTTTTATATTTGAAGTGTGTAAAGGAAGAAAGTACTTATAATATTGTTTATAGATTAACCAAAAATAAAATTACAAAAAGTATAATGTTTTTCCAAAACAAAAAGGTGTGTGTTTTAAAATCGTTAAATATTATTAAATTAATTAAATATATATATATATATATATATATATAATATAATAATTGTTTTATATTTTTAAATAGTCAATATTGAAATTGTTTAATATAACTGTAACATTTAATTAATTAACATCATGGCTTTCTTTTTAATTTTATGTTTGTTGAAGAGAATTTTAATATATATAAAAAATTGAAAGTGGAAAAGTTATTATTATTTTAATTTGTGTGTGTTTTTTTAAAATATAAGAAAAATATAAATATTGTAAAAAAAAATATATTTTCATAGTTTTATAGATAAATTAAGGGTTGATTAATTTTCAAAGTATTATGAAATAAAAAATTGTTATATTTGTATAAAGAAGTATTATAAAATAAAAAAAATTGTTATATTTATTAAATAAAGAAGATTGAAGATAACAAACATTGTCTTAAATTGTCTATCTTATATTTAAATTTAATTTAATTTTCAAAATATTTGTTACGCTACCAATTTTCTTGATTTTTTCTCTTAATATTTTTCCAATATAAGACTAAAATAATAAATAATACCTACTAATATCTTAGCTTCTTAAATTCCAGTATATCAATTTTAGTGAATGTTAATCATCACCATTACTGTAGTCATCATAATTTAAAAGATTTAACAATTAAAATAACTTGTTTTATACTTTTATTTTTGGAAATTTATCATAACTAGAATTTGATCATATATTTTAGTTAAAATTAATTTAAATTAATATAAAAAATAAATTCAATACTTTTTAAATATATTTATTTCCGTTATTTTTGAAAAGTTAACCCTTAAGATCCAAATTTAAATAATAAAAAAATACAAATTTCAATCATGTTATTAAAAGTAGCAGGAAAGAACCCTTTGATATATTTTATTTAGCCATTAATCTTACTTAAAAAAATATTTACCAATTAATATTCACGATAAAAGTGATTATAAAACAATATTGAACAATCATATCAGTATTGGTTTACACATATTCCTTTGGAATCATGCTAAATCTTTCGAACGTAAAAGCATAGTGGGTGAATCCCCGCAGTTCTTTAATGTCTTTTACATGTGAAAAGTAACGACCCTTCAAAAAGTAGTTGGCTTAGCATGAGAATGATGGTCTTGCCCTCACACTTTTGCTTTTTCGAAAGTCTCGCTGGTATGTTAGACTTGATTCTTTCCTTTTTGAGGGCGTTCTAGAATGGTGGATTTCTTGGTTAAAGCTTTCCTAAGATGCCCCCCTTTCAATGATATGGGTTTAAATTTATTTATTTTTAAAGTTTCTAATAATTAAACGTGAATTTTTTTATTATCATAATTCAGTTTTTAAATTAGTAATAAGGATTATTAATATTGATATCTACCAAGGTTGACTAATTCATCACCTATTTAACTCAAAAAAAAATAAAAAAATCTCATCTATACACAGTTTTTTTAAATATAATTATTTTTAAATAATAAAACTATAATAATATATTAAATACTATATAGCGGATATTTTATATTCAAAATCTAGATTATATAGTTGAAATTGTTTCTACATCAAAACTTGCTTCAGTGTTAACTTGTGCTTCCATCTCCCATTACAACCATGATACTATTTTTTTTCTCCTACTCGCCATGTAAACTATAATAAAACACTTAAATCTACCATAAAGCAGAAAATACGGTCTCAATATCAAAACATAACAACAATTCATAAAGGAATGTTAGCCAGAGTTGGTCTTCCTAGCATCTTCGCTGGTATCCTTGCCTCGACTGCTCGGCCCCGCTTTTGTGTCATCTTCTCCTCCATCTTGTTGCAATTGAGCCATGACCTCATCTAGTAGTCCCGCAATAATCTATTTTACCTCTGTAAATATGTTGTCACTAACCAACTTTTAATTGGCAATGAGTAGATTGGTATCCATCTTCACAATTTTATGCTTCAAAGACACCTCCACGCTCTCAAACTTTGCGTTAATTCTCTTGGTATGGCGTCACGGTCCTTCTCCAATAACTCCATTTGACGAGTGATAAGGTCTAGTCTTCTCGATACCAAACTAAACAAGAATTAAGTGGCCCTCTTTGAGTGCACCATATCCTCCTTAGGAGGTTTCCTACCATGACCTTCTGGCCCATCCATATCGGCGTTCCTCCAAATCACACAACTACCAATTCAACGCTCCAAGCCTTTGACAACAGATGTCATAGGAGAGGGTGGTGAGTCCTTAAATAGACCAGAGCCTTCTTGGGCGTCAATTTCAACTGCTCATGCCATAATCTCATGAAAATCCTTGATCTACAGTCCCATTAAATAAGCATTATGTCCAAGGGATCTAGCAAACCATGTTTTGCAGCCAATTTGCGAAGTAATGAGATGGTGTACACCTCCTAGCCATTAATTCTCTGATGCAATTCATAGTCTTTTGAATTCTCTAATATGACGGAATTACTGCAACATCCTTATACTAGGTTATTAATGTCCTTGTGCCATGTGATGAGTTAACTTGGGGATTCAAAAGGATGCCAGGTGTTGAGCCTTTCCTATCCTTTCCCCACCTATCTTGCCTTTTGTTTGATCTTCCCCGCGTCATCCCTTTATCATCGATAGCCATGCTAATATTTGATGATTGCCTGACCAACATTCAATTAAGGTATGGGAAGTTGGACTTCATCTCTCCCATCAATATCGTAATTCCCTGCTCCTAAGGACACTCCATGATTTTCCATTTCATCGGCAACTTTATTTAGATGTCGTAGAACATGAAAAAAGGAAAATTGCTCAAATTTTGTCGACTGATAAATTATTCTTTCAACTATGGAGGATATGTTGTCATTAGAATATGCATTTGGTATTGTGAACATTCTTATAGCCAACAAGTAATCCCCAACAATTTTTATTCTCTTTATTCTAAGAGTGTGAGCAAGGTCCAATCCTTTCCACAAAACAAATAGCTCAACCTTGTTATTGGTGGTCACTCCTAATCCTCATACATATGTTTTTTCAACTTGTTCATCGGGGCTATAAAGCACCCATCCTACTCTTGCCTCCCCTAAATAAATAAATATTAAAATAAATAAACAAATTTAATTTTCAATAAAATGATTAATATTTAAAAATTATGAATATATATTTAAAAGCAAAAAATTTAAGATAAACAACCATATTTAATATATTAATATATAAATATACAGTTTAAAATATTAAGTATTTTTTATTAGTAATGTTATAGTCTTCTATATGCCATATTTTGATTTAGAACATATGATTTCTTTTCCTTTTACATTAAATTATTATTATCATCTTATATTATACAAATTAATTATAAATAGTTAAAAATATTATTTATAACTAAAATAAAAAATATTATTATTATTATTTCATGTATCGGGTATTTGTAGTGATTAATGGATATACATCACGATTATGTAATCAGGATGACATGTAAGATGTTAGGTGCTAGATCATTTTCATTAGATGTGTGTATCTTGTTGAGAAAATAAATGGATAGGGAATTCATATTGGAAGAAGGGTTATGTTTGGGGAATGTTGTTCGAATGATATAGCTAATACCAACAACAATTATGAATGAAACATTCACAATGAAATTCACTCAAGTATGGTTCATCATACCGATTCAACGTCTTGAGTCCCAAGGCAATCAAGAATTAAAGTTGGCTTCTTAGTTGGAAAGTCGGCATTTCCTTGATCACTCTACATCTTAAGGTTGGTTTGTCATGGGAAACTAAGATAATAGGGTTTTGATTACAATCCTTGTGAATATGGTCTACATTCATCATGGCTACGAAAGACCCTTTCTCACCATCAACAATGTAAGATAACGACTAAGAATGGCACTAAGGTTACGATTGACACTTTTAAGAATTTAACCCCATCTACCATCCAAGTCTTTGTTCAAGCCTTAGAAAAAGATGTTGAGGTTGAGATCTTATATTGAGAATGGAACTGATTTCATTTTAGACATCGACTCCAACTGCACAAGAGATATCAAATTCTTCAAAATAACGAAATTGTATTGGCACAACAAGACCTTTCTCGTATATGCTATACTCGTGAAGGACCTTGATCGTCAAGAAATTTAACAATGATTATATAATTTGGAGAGACAAAATTAGTCCATGGTCACTCTTTCCTCTTGGCTTGTTCGCAAGAATGGAGGAACCCTTCAACCAACATCAACCAGAGCTTTAAAAGATACCCCTCCCATGATCCATTTAATCAGTGAAATTTTTTATGGGTGTGATTCAGGTTCTTTAAGCCATGCCTTTTAATTTTATTCTTGTTGTTTGCAACCTTATTTATGATTATGGTTTCCATATGGGTGGACTAGTATAATTTGCTGCTATAATAAAACGTGGATAAAACCATGCAACTCAGGTGTTTAGTAGGGTTTGTTTTCCCTCTAGGCAGGTAAAGTCCCTCTTTTAACCTTTGTGTTGACTCTTTGGACGCGACAATTTTCTAATCTTATTTCTAAATCATTTCAATTAGTTTTGTTTCCTCCAAACAAACTTGTTTGGAATTGGTTTTGTTTATCTTATATCCATATATTTTATATTCTATAACCTAATAAAATACAAACACTTCAATAATAATAATTTTTTTATCAATTAAATTAAAAAAATCAATAATTAAATTTTGATTTACAAAAAATCATACTAGAATTTCTATTATTTTCCGAGTAAATTAATAACCTTAATAAATTACCATATTACATTATATATGGTATAAGAAAACAAAGTTACTACTCTTTCAACGACTTCTAATGATTTTTATTGCCATCTGATGTCCTCAAGTATAGGGTCTCCCTTATCGTGTACAATAACTATTATAGTGAACCTCCATTATTGCCCCAAGTTTAAGTGAACGAGTTAGCATCATTGAAGTTGTGGGTCTTCCACAACTTTTTGTTTAAATATTTTAAAGGGCTTTTTTTAATGAAAGATATAAATTATAAAAAGTTGTTGTTGTGCATTTTACTTTTCATTTTGTTTCAAAGTTATTTTTATCTTTCTTTGTAAGTGTGGCCTTAGATGCCATGTATTTTCAAACAAACTTGCTAGATATTTGGTGTGCTCTTAGTTAACATTTATTTGGCTCTTAACCAAATTGAAAATTTGCACCTAATTTGGTTTTCCCAATGATATATTCAGACATATTTCAATACATTCTGATTTAAAATAGTGATTTGAAAGAATGAAAAATGAATTACTAAAAAAATTAATAATAATTTATCAAAATATAATTTTCATAATAAATATAGAAATATACATGTTAATTTAATTTTATCGTTTGATGTAATTATAATTTAAAAATTAAATTATTATTATTATTATTATTCATATTATACACTTCTTACAATAATACATTAAAATTAAAAACTAAGCTTTTGTAATCTAAAAGTTTTATTAGAATTGTCATTTTAAAGATTAGTTTTAATACTATTTTATTAAAATATTTACGGTGAATTTTACTTTTAATACTTAGTCATTATGATTTTGATGGAGCTTTATTCAAATTGTTATCTCAAAGATTAGTGGGTCTAATGGTTAAGAGGAGGCATAGAGTATGTAAACTTTCATAGACTTTAATAACAACTTTGATGATGATGGACCATTTTGTCGCATGTGTCGCACTTGTGTTACTTGGCATACTTGAGTTATATTGTTATGCTAGATGTAATGGCCTATAAACCGAGTTAATGATCATCCTTTATCAACTTGCAATCATCTTCCACAAATCGTTCTCTTTGTTGAAGTACAAGACAAATTGGAAACTAAGGTAAAAATCCTTGATTATAGGGCCAGTGCAGGTATCATTATGCCCCTATGCCCCAAAGCAGCTGCAAAACTGAACAAAAGCATTGTCGGCGCAATCTCCCAGTTACTACAGGTGCGTTGGTTCTGGATTTTCAGGAAAAGTTATATTTTGTCTCAAAGATTCCACTTCTAGAATCTTATGAAGCAGTTTCAACCATTTACTATCAAAAATGACCTTGAACTCCTATGATCATGGGATTGCCTTCATCTCTTAAGTTGATTTCCCACCTTTCACGGATCTCAAGTCTAGATCGGTAAAACCCAAAATTACCATTTCATCCTATAAATTTACCCTCTTCTAAGAGCTCAGGTTTGGCTTTAAAGGACCTTACTTGCATCTTTATTATGTTGGATTGAGCTTAAAGACATATCACTTATGCTCTTTGGGAGGAGGATTGGAGATTTCCTTGAGACAAAGGAAGGAGTACATTAGCTTGGAGAGACATCTACAATTCATTGATCATTGTGTTGTAACTTCTCCTAATCCATTTAATGCGAAATTCTCTTGTTTCCTTATACATTTGTACCATTTATGATTACAATTGTATTTCAATGTTTATGATTCATTGAATGGAGAAATTAGCGTAGATCTACTTGTTTGTGTAGTGTTTGCTTGTCTTTCTTGTGTTGCAGGTGTAGATCGAAACACTTGGAGCGAGAGAAAAAGAGTTCAAGCAAGGATAAAGGGACTTCGAAACATAAAATAGATATACACATAGATTTTCCCCTGGATCCCAAAACCGAGACTACCAGATTGATTTTTCATTATATTCCTTTCAATGTTACAATACATATATATACATACTGAAGCATCCATAAACCCTAATCCATTAACCCTGGATTAGAACATAACCATAGTTCCCTTGACTAGATCTACAAAATACCATGGACAGAAAACCATCATGCCCAAAACCATGTGCAAAATCCATGCACAAAACCATAAGTAGGTCCGCTCATGTAATATAGGGTCCAAAAAATTTTCCCAGGGCACTACCTCGAACCCCGTGCAGGGGGGCTACTGCGCCTAACACAATGTACAGGGGGTCTGCTGACCCCCCTACGCATGGGTAGTCGTGGAAAGAATATAACATTCTCCCACTTGTTGTTTTCTCTCCACAAGAGAGCTTAGTCATTGATCTAGCCTTACAGTGCCCATTGTTTCTCTACACCAAGAGAACTTCTAAGTCCTCAAAACTTTGTCAATGCATCTGTAGTATTCTTAAAAGTGTCCACCTTTACCAGCAACACCTTTTTTTCCTCAACCATATCCCTCACAAAGTGATATTGAACATCAATGTGCTTTGTCTTTGAACGATAAGCAGGGTTCTTTGCCAAGAAAAATGCACTTTGGCTATCACATAATATCCTTATAGCTTGATGTACCAACCCCATACTTGAACACGATCTCTGCTACCAAACTACTTCCTTGCTTGCATGAGTGGTTGCCATGTATTCTGCCTCTGTAGTTGAAAGTGCCACTATAGACTATCTCTTACTCATCCAACTGACTGCACCTCAAAACAGGTTAAATACATACCCACTTGAAGATCTTCTCTGATCCACATCTCCAGTCCAGTCTGCATCAACAAATCCATGGATGTCCAAAAATCTATCCAATCCTGGTCTTCCTTGGTAGCATGGACCATAATCACTAGTGCCACGCAAATACCTGAAAACCCGCTTCACTATTTTCCAATGCTCCTTCCCTCGTTTTGACATAAACCTCCTCAATACTCCCATTGCATGTGCAATGTCTGGTCTAGTACAAACCATTGCATACATCAGGTTACCGATGACAGTTGCATATGGAACAGGGGACATGTCCTCTTCTTCTTCTTGTATCTTGGGACACTGTTCAGCAGATAACATTACACCTACACGAATAGGAACATTCACCGGTTCACTATCATGTGTATTAAACCTCTGCAGTATTGTCTCGACATACTTCCTCTGGTTTAACCAGAGCTTTCTCTTTGCCCAATCTCGTTTAATTTCCATGCTCAAAATAT
This sequence comes from Pinus taeda, assembly GCA_000404065.3. Taxonomy (NCBI): domain Eukaryota; kingdom Viridiplantae; phylum Streptophyta; class Pinopsida; order Pinales; family Pinaceae; genus Pinus; species Pinus taeda. The sequence continues at coordinate 265,001 of APFE030841723.1, read as the reverse complement.
AGTTTTCAAGACCAAGATCTTTCATGTCGAATTTGGAGAACAATTGGGTCTTCAAATCTTGGATAATTTCTTTGCCATTTCCAACCAACAACATATCATCCACATACAAGACCAAATAAATAACGCGATCACCAATTACTTTAAAATACACACAAACACAATGATCTGTTTTGCTTATGGTGAATCCAAGTCCCCATATATATGTGTCAAATTTTTGATACCACATCCTTAGTGACTATTTTAACCCATACAAAGACATTTTTAACATGCATATCAGTTCTTTCATACCCTTCACCACAAAGCCTTCAATTTGCTTCATGTAGATCTCTTCTTCCAGATCCCCGTGAAGAAATAATGTCTTCACATCCATTTGGTCTATCTCAAAATCAAAAGAAGCAGCAACAGATAATAATAATCTAATAGAATATACCTTAGAAACATGAGAAAGAATATCGCCAAAATCAATTCTTGGCACCTAGGAATAATGTTTTGCTACCAACCGAGCTTTGCATTTCTCCACCTTGCCTTCTACATTCATCTTCTTCTTAAACACCCATTTTCTACCAATGGGTTTCCTTCTAGTAGGCAACTCCACCAGATCACAAGCATCATTTTTGTGCAAAGATGCCATTTATTCAACCATGGCCTCTTTCTAGAGTTTGCCATCCTTTGAATCTACTCCTTCCCTCACAGTTCTGGGATCATCATCAGTAATATATAAAGAAAAAATTGAACAAAAAGGATATGGACTATACCTTTCTGACTACCTTCTTTCTTGAACTGACCTTCTCACAATTGGAGTTTGTGGCTCTTCATCCTCTGATTCCTCTTCTACTGTAGAGTCTAATTCTTCCTCCTTTAGCTCAAACTCTATCTTCTCAGGTTCCGTTGGTAGGACTTCATGTTTAATAACATCTTTCACCTCTCTAAACACCACATCTTGGTTGTATACAACCTTCCTTGTTTATGAATTCCGAAGCTTATAACCTTTTAAACCATCCTTATATCCAATGAAGATGCACCTTTTAGATTTACTATCCAACTTGGCTCTTTTCTCCTTTGGAACATGTACATATGCATCACATCCAAATACCCTCAGATGTGAAAGAGAGGGTTTCTTACTAGTACATACCTCTTGTAGAGTATTATCCTCCAATGCTGATGAAGGTGATCTATTGACCAGGTAACATGTAGTCTCCACCGCCTCTACCCAGAATTCATGTCCTAACCCGACACCACTGAGCATGCTTCTTGCCTTTTCCATCAACATCCTGTTCATTCTTTCTACAATTCCATTTTGCTGATGTGTGTGTGGAGTAGTGTTTTTTCGTGTTATACCACACTTCTTATAGAACTCTTCAAATTCCTTCTTGCGAAATTCTCCATCGTTATCTGTCCTCAACACCTTTATCTTCTTCTCTGTATGGTTTTCCACTAGAGCCTTAAATTCTTTAAACCTGTCAAAGACTTCTGATTTATTCCTAAGGAAATATATCAATGTGTTCCTTGAGAAGTCATCTATAAATGATACATAGTACACATACTTACCCAGTGATTGAACCAACACAAATCCAAACACATCACTGTGCACAAGCTCTAATATCTATTTCACCCTCTTACCACCAGAGGGGAAACTCGCTCAATTTTGCTTCCCATATACACAATTTTCATAGAAATCAAAATCTAGAGAGAAATTAGACATATCGTCTACCATACCATTACCATGAAGTATTCAAAGGCCCTTCTCTCCAATATTTCCAAGCCTTTGATGCCATAGCATGGTATTTTCTCTAGATACCACTAGATTTTCTGCTCCACTTTTAGGAACCACAAAATTGTTGCACCCATCAATAATAGTGCTACCCTGAAGCTTTTATAGAGTTCCAATCCAAACTCCCCGCATCAATACTAGTGCTCCCCGAACCATCTTGCATGTATCTTTCTCGAACAATGTTTTTACACCTGCATCATCCAACTTTTTTACATAAATCAAATTTCTAGCCAATGCAGGAATATGTAGAACAACCAGAAGTGTTCTAATCCTTCCACCTTGCAACTTCAACTTAAATTTTCCACGACCAACGATTCTAACCGTCTTGTCATCCCCTAAGAAGACATCACCACCATGATATCTCTCATACTCACAGAACCACTCTCTATGGGGAGTGAAGTGAAAGGATGCACCTGAGTCAATCAACCATGCCTCATTATCTACATGTGTGCTTGAAGAAGAAGCCAAGTACACATCCCCACCTTTATCTGAGGTGGTTTTTTCTTCTGCAGAAGGAGCATCATTAGATCCCTTTCCTTTCTTAGGAGCTTTAGATTTATAGTCCCTTTTGAAGTGCCCTTCCTTTCTGCATTTCCAGCACACCACCTTTACAGGTTTTCCTGGACATTTAGATCTCCCTCTAGATTTTACCTCCCACTCGAGGACTTATTTTTGTTTCTATTCTGGGATCGTCCTCTTGTAGACAAGGCATCACCATTCTGGCCCTCCATATTTTTCCATCTCATCTCCTCTGAAAACAAGGATGAGACTATTTCATCAAACTACAAGGCAATTGCATTCCTACCTATTGCAACAACCAGACTATCCCACGACTTTGGTAGAGAACACAACAAACTGATGCACTTATCTTCATCTGAAATTTTAATATCAACATATAATAACTGGCTTACCACAGTATTAAAGGCATTCAGATGCTCTGTCACAAAGTCTCCATCTTTCATCCTTAGGTTATACATTTTTTTCTATAGGAACAGTTTATTCTTTAAAGACTTAGAGTGGTACAAAGTCCCTAACTTATCCCATAAAGCCTTCACCAAATCTTCCCCTGATACATTCAGCAATACTGAATCTGAGACACACAATTGTATTGTGCTCTTTACCTTCTGATCTAACTTCGCCTAGTATTCAACTGACATTATTGTTTGTTTAGTCCCCGGATCTAACGCAATCCACTGATCTTTATCCACCAACAGATCCTCCCTTGTGACCCACACATAAACTGTGATAGACTATTTAGGAAAAAGGAATACTTTAGTTGAATGTTACTAAAAGGTTCTTCTGAGTATTGTTTTATGCCTTTTCTAACTCAAGAGACTAAATTTTTGAAAAGGAACCTTTGGAGTTTTCTTTTTCACCTATTTTTCAAACTCTCTAAACATGAAAAAGAAGTCAAGTTACACCTTCGCTAGACTCGTACAAGCATCAAACAATGTTGGACTCATCAAACATGACGAGATCGAACCACTCCTTCTTAGGGTTTGTTAAAAATACTTAGAAGGATTCATCTGAAGGATGAACTTATTAATCAAGCATATGTTATCCTCCTGAAGATTTTCAAAAATAAAGAGGTATTGACCAGAAATGGTTGGGGAAATTGGGAAAACATGGTACTTAACCTATTAATGGGAGTAAGTTTCTCTTGAACATGACACTCTTTTACTTCATCTCCGTGATTATTGGGTTGGGAAATCAGGTTGCCTCTTTGGTTAATCATACCATGTTAAAAGCTTGTATAATCGGTTTTGGGTCAATGTTGCCACCTCCATAAAGTGTGGTTGATATGTTCAAGAGAAGTCCTTTAGTTGATATCTGCTACAATAGTAAGCCTTCATTCATGTCTGTCATTCCTGAACCAACTTTTCATCAACATCATTCTGTCTCAAATCTTGATACATGTTCATGTTGTTGATGAGGGATACATCAAGGCCCTCATCTGACGGGTCGCTTCCTATCAACATCAAATAATTATCTAGGAAGTTGACATAGAAGATCCCTTTTATACCTTGGAACTTGCATACATCAATGACAAGTTTCCTCACTCTCAATGATAGGCCCTCATCATTGGCCTTTGACTGAAAGATTCTGTGTGGTGTTCGAATTCAACTCATCCATTCACACCACATAGATTGTATTATAGTACCTTGAGAGCCATTAACATCATTGGTGGTTTCTCTCACGTCTGTTAACGACTTACATCATTGGTAGGTAATCATATGGTGTCTACCATGTTCAAGTTCAGCTCATTTATTCACATGGTTAGACTTGTACATCAAGCAATCAAGTGAATGAGGTAGAAGACCCTAGATATAGTTTCATCCATGTGGGCTACGTTTTTGAATTCATACAAGATCACAAAGTATGATGGCTATGATCATTCAAACTCTAATCTAAGCATGGGTCCACACTCTGTCATATGTGGACGAGACTTCTTGATCATTGTACATGTAATATTGGCTTATATGTTGAGTATGGGTATGCCTCCCTCAGTAATGATATCATGATGTAATATGTGTTGTAATAGATGATGATCTCAACAGTGCTACTTATGCTCCAGAATTATCTCATGACAAAGCACTTTAGTCCTCAATCATGATTTTTGACTTTGTAATTTGGGGGACAATCTGTTATAGACCATTTTGTCGCACTTAAGTATCACACTTTCATTTTTCTATCACACTTGGGTTACTTGGCATACTTGAGTTATACTGTTATGCTAGAGCTAATAGCCTATAAATCGGGTTAATCATCATCCTTTATCAACTTGCAATCATCCTCCACTAAGTTTTAATCATTCTCTTTCTGGAAGTACAAGACAAACTCGAGAATAAGGTCAAAATCTTGATTCTAGGGCCAGCAAAGGTACCATCACTATGCCCCTGTGCCCCAAAGAAACTGCAGAACTAAGCAAAAGCATTGCCAATGCAATCTCCTAGTTATTACAGGTGCGTTGGTTCTTTATTTTCTAGAAACACAATATTTTATCTTGAAGATTCCACTTCTAGAATCTTCTAAAGCAGTTTCAACCATTTATTATAAAAAATGACCTCGAACTCCTATGATCATGGGATTACCTTCATCTCTTAATTTGATTTCCCACCTTTCATGGATATCAAACCTAGATTGGTAAAACCCATCTTCTACATTTACCCTCTTCTAAGAGCTCAAGGTTGGCTTTAGAGGACCTTACTTGCATCCTTATGTTGTTGGATTGAGCTTAAGGACATATCACTTATGCTCTTTGGGTGGAGGATTGGAGATTTCCTTGAGACAAAGGAAGGAGTACGTTAGCTTGGAGAGACATCTACAAGTAATTGATCACTGGTTTGTAACTTCTCCAAATCCATTTAATGCAAATTTCTATTGTTTCCTTATACATTTCTACCATTTATGATTACAATTTTATTTCAATGTTTGCGATTCATTGAATGGAGGAATTACCATAGATCTACTTATTTGTGCAGTGTTTGATTTTCTTGCTTGCATTGCAGGTGTAGATCGAAACAATTGGAGCAGGAGAAAAAGAGTTCAAGCAAGGATAAAGGAACTTCAAAATCCAAGTAAGTCCTTCTTCTTCTTCATGTTATTTCTCTAAAGGAATACAAGTGTGCTTGTCCCCCTTGTTGTTACTAGGTTAGGTCTAAGGTGTTTTTCTCTATCTGTAAAGGAGAATTTTCCGCATAACAATGATTAATGTCCATAAAGATATATAAGGTCTACCAGACCTATGAGAAGGTAAGAGATTAATTTAATTAATTTAAAATTATAATCTTATGCTTGAAAAGAAGTCAATGAAGTGTTCATAGATCACCATCGTTTTGCTAACTTTGAAGGTCAAGTAGGCAAGTAGTGTGACAAACATTTTGAAAACTAGTTCAAATGTGAGTATAAGAAATGAAATCTAAGAGAAGGTTCTTTTAATATCCAACCCTCCTAGTATTTCATAAATGACATACTGTTCCATCCCATGTCATTCTGGGAATTAACCAATGTACAATTTCACTATAGAGCTCATGAGAATTTGTTCTTATCTTATCAATGTTCATTTTCTTCTTTAGAAAGATAATTTTGGTTTTGGAGATTGGGTTATTGATGACCTCTTTTTACTATCTTCATTTCCTTTTACCCTCTAACTCTTTATTTCCCCAAAAATTCTCCTTAAATTTTGAAGTAATATTGTTTTTAATATTATCCTTATTCTACAAGATGATATCCTCCTTTACCCCCCAATGGGTCAGACCTAGGCATCCTTATACTAACATTAACTAAGTTGAAGTTGGAAGTTTTGGTTAGAGTTAGAAGCAATTTTAGAAAACCTCTTGGCTTTCATGTTGTATAAATTCTTCTTATACATAGGATACCTATTCATAGCCATGCTTTCAATGGGGAAAAGGCTTGCTTTAATCAAGAGGATAAGGTAGGAAATATTTCCTTTAATCTTGATGTTGTAGATTGTAAGTTACTTATGGATTGTTATGAAACCAGCTCACAAAAAGATAGAAAAGATATATCAATGCCTTATAATTCAGCCTCTTCGAAGGGGCAACCTCCTTTACATTACACAAATGAACAATTATTCGATGATACAAATGAAAATACCTCCTTTCTATATATAGAAGTCTAAGGGGTCATAATATAATCAAAGCCGACATAACAATAATAATGTAAGGGCATAATAATAACAATAGTGGGCTTCT
>APFE030841723.1:241141-256845 GCA_000404065.3 Pinus taeda | reverse complement strand
TGAATGCCTTCTCCAATGAGTCAGGTTCCCAAAGGCGAACCTCATGTTGGATGTTATCCTTTAAAGTCCCTATGAACATATCAATCCTATGCTCCTCTGGAATATTTTTTACCCTTATATTCAATTTTGGAAGTCCTCAATGTGCTCCCTCATTGAACCCTTTTGTTTGAGGTTTATCAGTTGGCTAAAAAAAGTGTTGTTTTTCGTATCCTCATAATGTTCTATCATTTCTTCCGTAAAAATTGCCCAAGTCACAATTTGTTTACAAGAGCAAAGACATTGATACCATACAAACTGGTTTGGTTCCAAATATAAGGTTGCAATGCGTACCTTTTGTGTATTTTGCACATTATTGAGATCGAAAAATTGCTCCATCTTTAGTATCCATGTTGCGGGATCCTTGCCATCAAACTTCCTCATATCGATCTTAGGAACATGGTGAGTCTTTGTTCCAATGTTAGAGTCTATGAAATCATGATTAACATTTCTTTTGTTTTCATCATGAGTTTCCTCTACAACATTTTCGCCATTAAGACGCCTTTCTTGTAGCAACTTTGTCAAACCTTCCTTCAATCCTTCAATGTCTTTCTTCAAATTTTCCATGTTTTCATTCTTCAAATCATGATTAACAGTCCTTTTGTTCTCATTATGAGTTTCCTCTCCTACCTTTTTTCCATAAGGAAGCCTTTCTAGTAACAATGTTTTCATACCATCCATCTTAGCTTCCATGCCTTCCATCTTAGCTTCCATGCCTTCCATCTTAGTTTCCACGCCATTCATCTTAGTTTCCATGCTATTAATCTTAGCTTCCACGCCATTTATCTTAGATTTAGTTAGCTTTTGTGAGAGTGACAATTGTTGCACTTGGTCTCGTGATTTTGATATATCATGTAGCATTTCTTCCTCTTCTTCATGAGTCATGCTAGAGCTTTTAGGTTGTTTACTAGGTATTTCAATTTTCTTTCTTCGGGGCATTAATTACCGATAATAATGCTTCACTATGCCCTTTTAATCCCTTCAAACTAATTTTTCAAACCAAGCTTATGCAAATATTTAAAAAAATACACACCTTTTTTCACTTTTTAGGCACTTGATATTGAATCTGATGTATTTCTGTAATTTCGGATCTTCCAGTTCCGAAATTGCGACCTGCAGTAGCCCTCTGTGTCTTCTTTCCAATGCCACTAGTCTGATCGAATTTAGATTCTCTAAAATATAGTTATGCATAATCTCCCAAGATGACCTAATTATATATCTTTTCATAAGAGCGAACTTTTATGAAGTGCCACGTGTCACTGTTTTAACCTTAGGATCTCAAAAATATATAAAAGAAACTATAGTCCATCCTCTTTCTGTAACTTCTTATGCAATTTCAATCTGATGCTCAGAACAAAAGTTATGACTATTTTCCCCAGGTCACCTGTTTGGAATGTAATTCGAGAGTCTGCAAAAAAGCCAACTGCCTCAGATCATATCTCCGTAAATATAGGACGAAAATATTTGAAATTCGGACTCGAGATTTAGAACGATTTCAGTCCAAATGGGTTTTGTTTTTAGCATTTGAAACATCGCAGAAAAAAAGTTATAGTGAAAATTCCACGATGACCTGTTTGGAGTAGCAAAACCCTAGAATCCACAACTCTAATACCAAATGTTATGGAACCAGCTCACAAAAAGATAGAAAAGATATATCAACACCTTATAATTCAGCCTCTTCGAGGTGCAACCTCCTTTACATTACACAAATGAACAATTATTCAATGATACAAATGAAAATACCTCATTTCTATATATAGGAGTCTAACGGGTCATAATATAATCAGAGCCGACATAACAATAATAATGTAAGGGCATAATAATAACAATAGTGGGATTCTATGGGGCACAATAGTAATAATATGGGGACTACATGGGTACAACAATATAATAAGGGGGTTGTACTAATAACAATAAGGGGTTACACTAGTAGTATAGGGGCCTAACATGGATCTATTCGTTCTTCCTCCACGACTTTTTGGATACAATGCAACCCCACATTTCACATCTATATAAAATAGTGAGAGTGATGAGAGTCTTGAAGAGGAGTTTTTTTTTAATTCCATGTCCAAAGATCAACCGAATGAAAATTATTTTTAAGATTATAGTAAGCTTTCCAACCTCCATTTATCATTTTCTCAATTCTATTATTCCAATTGAGCTTATGATGGATGTCTATTCCCACATTTTTGTATGAAAGAACTTACTCCAGGTAGTTGTTGTCATAAAGGAAAGGATTTTAGGTGCTCCTTTTGGATTTAATTATCATGACTTTAGTTTTTTCGGTATTAATAGTCATGCCCATCTTGGAGAAGAAATCTTGAAGGATTCACAATTGCTTACCCATATAGTAATGGCTCTATACCAAAAGGACATTATCATCGACATAAAGGAGAAGAGTTATGACTATACTAGTGAGTGTGGGGCCAACAGAACCTACATCTTTCAAACACTCTTCTAACTTATTAATATAAATTCCAAAATGGGTAGGGGATAAGGGACACCCTTGCTTGTGATCTGATATTCACCCTATGAGTGACATGAGTTAAAGATTTATTAAACAAAGGTATTATAGACTCATGTGCTGGTGTGTGTGTTCTGTGTTATTGAAGCAACGGATCGATCAGATTGCCAATACACAGACAATAAAATGGAAAGAAAACAATTAAATACAATAAGCAAACACAAAGACACAAGAATTTTAATAAGGAGTTCACCCTATTCTCCAGGGCTACATCTCTGGTCCAGCTCTCAGTGGTGGCCTTGTTTTATTGTGTCTTTAAGCAGAGAATTACAATACAGGGACTCAACGTGAGTTCTCCTAAAGAAGGTTTTGCTTGGTAGAGTGGTTCTTGGATTCCCCAAGCCACTGGGGTACACAGACTCTTCTTCTTCCTACCAGCTTTGTGACCTTCTGGTCTGCAGTGGAGATCCCAATGTGGTGCTCAGCCTGGACATATCCTCTATGGGATGGCTCGGATCTCTCAAGCCTCTGGTGCTCGACAATGCCTCTAATCAGCTCGGCCCTCTGTCCTCTTCCTGATTCTACTTTAATGTCTTCTTTCTTTGTGTATTCTATCCTCCTCTAAGGATTCTGGTCTCTTTGTCTTCTTCATTCGTCTCTTGGACTGTTCTTCGACTTGACTCCCTTTTTGTATTATGTCTCTGTTCATGGTTTTTTAGCCATTCGAACTCATGCTTGATTGGTTCCTCTTTCACCTCTGTTGATTCACCTTCTGCAGCTGCGCTTTGAGTTCTTTATTCAGCGTCAGCATGAATGCTCAGGGAGTGGCCACATGTCCTCCTCTAAACGGCGCTAGCCTGCTTCGTCGGTTCATTTCTTCAGTTATGTCGTGGATGAAGTCTTTCCTCCACCTTGGCGGTCAAACAGATTCCATATGCCTATGCTAATTCATTATAAATTACTCTTAATTTCCATTCACATTTCCTTCAATTGTTCTTCCAAGGAAAAAGACACCCCTCGCACCCACCTCCCCTTCTTTTAAATATATTTTAAAATTTTTAAAATTATTTAATATTTAATAAAATTTAAAAGAATAAAAGTATTTAAATTTTAAAATTATTAAAATATTTTTGATAATTTAAACATTCATCAAATTAATCAATAACCATATAAAATTATTAAAATTATCTATAGTAAAAATTACATTTATAATTTATAAGAAATGCAACATACCCCCTTACCACCTTAACCCAAAGGAGGAGGTTACAGTGTTGACTCAACTCCCAATGTAAGGTTATGGAAATGAGGTGTACAAATTTTTAACTTTTCAAAACCCAAAATAGAGGACACCATCACGCTCGTCTTGTCGAAACAATTTCGGTGATATAAAATTTTACCTCAATCGGGTTCCAGAATCAAAAGTTATGGATTCCCGAAGTTTTAACTAATAAAATTGAAGCCTTCGCTTGCCACATGGAACCCACGTAGTACCTACATGGAATTCTTCCCAATGGTCACATCATTGCAGTGGCATTAAATTACAGCCTTGTGGCATGCCACAACAGCCCCTGCTCATGTGGCTTGTACCACAACTCGACATGTGTACATACATAATCACATTGTGGCATGCTCAAGTGGCATGCCACCTCACACTTGTCAATCATCCTACGTGTCATGCATACAAGGTGTGCCACTATGGATTAGAATCTTGTGTTGACACTAATCATAATGACAGCGACCACCTTGTCAACCAATATCGAAGATCCAATGCAGACCTCACCTCCCACCTATCAATCCAATGTGCAATCTTTATTCGTAATATTAATTTAAACGAGGGCCTACCCCTATCAATCCAACGTTGGTAATGGGTTGTTGGAAAATGTAACTAGGTTCGGTCTTCATAATGTCTCATATAATCTTGAGTTTATGAATTTTATGTAAAGATAAAGAAAATTTATTATTGTTATTTTGTAGCATGGGTTCAATGCTCAAGGTCAATTTATTTATAGGTCAAGCACCCATTGTGTGCTTCTAGGGTTTGTCATAGAGTCAAGAAGTCTATAGATTCATTGTCATATATAAAAGACCCCATTTGGCCTCTTGTAACAAGTCAAAAGAATTTATTTGAATCAAAATAGTGTCAAAGACCCTCCAAGATCAAGTCGGCCTACAAGAGGTCAAGTTAGCCTCATGAAGGCAATTCACACCCCTGGGAAGCCTATATGTAATAGGCATTCAAGCTCATTTGAAGCACACTTCCAAAACATACGAAAATAGCAAGAGAAGAAATTTGATCTTAATATTAAGAAAACGAAGTTTAATAAGGACGTTGTAATCGAAGTTTTGGGTCTCTCTCTCTCTCTCACGTGCAACGAAATTTTGAAGCTGCTAGGTCGAAATTCTAAAACTGCATCAAGGTCGAAGTTGCGAAGCTGCATCAAAGTTGAAGTTGTGAAATTGCATCAAGGTCGACGTTGTGAAGTCGCATTAAGGTCTAAGTTGTGAAACTACTAGGTCGAAGTTGTTGAATTTGTTAGGTCAAAGTTGCATAAATTATTACTGGGGATCAAAGTTGTTGGAAAGTTGAATTTTTTTGTTTGAAGTTGTTTAAGGAAAGCTCGTTAAGAAGGAAGGTTGACTTGGTCTTGGAGGGGTCTTTGTCTTGGGTCTTAGGTATTGGAATTCGTCATTTGAAGATTCTATAAGAAGAGAATAATTCTTGTGGGTTTTCCTCTCAGGGGGATAGGTTTTGGCCTTGGCTATCACCTATATTTTGTGTCCTCTTTTCTCATTGATCTTCATAGTTTAGTAGATTTTTTATGATACAAGAACACTATAATAAAGTAAATAAGAAGTTAACTATAAGCACATCAAGTTAATTAAAAGAACATCACAGGAAGTTATCAAAGTAAGAGAAATCGCCCTAATCTAGCATCCCCTTGATTTCTCAACATGGGCCCGAAAAATCAAAAGAAGATATGAAATGTGTACCCCCCCTCTGCCACATCACAAGGGGGGGAGTGTTTGCATTAATGGTTTCAAGGTGCAGTTCCAGTTTCTAAATCTAAAAACCCTTCATTTTGTGACATTACCCCGGAAAATCTATCGGCGAATGTTTAGTGCAGATACCCTTCTCCCCACTGACATATTGTGTGTGTGGGGGGTGGGGTCTGCGTTAGAACCTAGATTATCTAATCACCGCCCCTTCATGATCGTTGATCACTGCTAGTGCCCAAGGTTCTATCCCCTAGTCCTAATAGTTGCCCATATGGCTTTTGAATCAAGGCTATTACCTCAAGTCTCGGTGGTTTCAATGGTTATATGTGGGTAACCCGTGTGACCCCAATCAAGTCGAATAGCCTAACCCCCCGACATGGAGGTCCCACCCAATCATACTACCAAGATCGACCTGCCCACTAGCCTAACTACCTGACCTTTCCAACTCACAACCTAGCAACCCCACCCTGATCACATTAATGGACTGAATCGATCACCAGGTTGACCCTAACCTAGTCGACTGGCCCGACCTCGACTATATGATGGTTCCGACTTATTTCCAGACTCCCAACCTACTGGACCTGGCCAACTACTCGAACCACCAATCTCGCAAGCCCCACCATCGTTTTCATCATGTTTTGCAAGCCTTTTACACTTAGAAACTTTTCTGATTTTCTTGCGAAATATAACAAGTTTGAAGCCTTCTCGACTTGACACTAGTTAAACTTGAACTTTACAAGAATGATGATGAACGTCCAAGATCTTCCACTTCTCTTCCAACACACCATGACCATGGAGGCCATGAATAAATGCATTCAAAACATCAACTGAACTTCTTTGAAATACATAAACCATTTATTTCCGTAGGAAAATACATAAAGAAGATGCATGTAATTGCACTTCTCCAAATCACAAGGAATTCAATTCTAGTTTCTCAACCATAACATAATCAATTAATTCCTCCCACTCAACATAGCTCACATACACAACGAAAATAATGGAAGTGACAACAATACATGCTAGAAATCCATATGTATCAGATTTAATGAAATAAATGTGGAGATTCACTATCTCCTTGGGATGGAAAGTCACTAAGATTCAACTACCAAACATATACAAGAATTCAACCCTTCCTCGTAAATTCATGTAGGGAATCAACATCCCTCTTTCACACTGAAATCCACATTCCACATTTACAACATAAGTGTTTAATCGATACATTAAATGTGTACTTGTCATTCATGTAACATAAATATCAATAAATACTTATCTTATGTAGAAAAGATAAATTAGCAACTGAAATTGGGACTTTGACTCTCCACCCATCCTTAGACAAGCTACAACCACATTTACTTGTAGTTGTCACCCTCGAGCCAGATTTTAGTGATTGAGGTCGCTTTAATAGGAATCCAACAGTAAAAACTGAAACAAGATGCCACAACGCCACACTACCTTCACCCACCAACTACACAAGCTTTCACTTAGTTTTTCCAGGCATTACATACATGATTAACATTCATGTCAAGATATCAAATTTCAGAGAATTATAGATCAATTTCAGGAAAGAGATTTCCTCTTAAAAAGGAAGTTTCATTAGTTGGATGAGCTACTATTTCTGTAAAGAGATTACCTCTCCAAGTACTTCATCAATGAGTCAAAAACTAGAGATTTAGCCTGAAGATAGCTTATATTGGTTCATCATCCCTCACAAATACTTGATTGTATCTCCCGTAACTAATAGTTTCATCAATCCACAAGCTCCCCAGTAGGTTCTTCAGCCTTCAGGCAAGCCACTGCTCTCTATAAGGCTCACCCAACAAGCCCCCCTTTGGTTTCCTTAGCTAATTAACTTTCTCATACTTATTCGTTGTGTGTTCACATTGACACCTCCAACCCTAGAAGAAATTTCTCTTTGTATTCTTTTTGCTATCTCCCCCTTTAGTGTATGCATGGAAGTCTTCACAAAAATTCCCCTTTGCCAACTCTTTCTTGCACACTTCAACAAACTAACAATCTGTCTCCCCCGATGCAACCCCCTCTCTCTTGAATGGTGCAACTCATCATTTCCTTCTATTTCTTGTCCTTTCTTGCTTGCATTTATACCCAAAATACACATAGCACATAACTCTGTCCTTTATTTTTTAGTTAATTTGTTACACACTCAACTCATTTAAAACCACTAATCTAACCCATGATTGATATTAAAGTAACTAAGTCCTCAAAGGAACTAGAATATGTGTCCCTTTTTCCAACCATTACCTTAAATAATTACAAATATTTGTAATGAGGAATATTAATGAACGGTTGTCACAATAAAAAGATATTATATTTTTTTAATTAAGATAAGGATTTTTTTATAAATGTTTAGTACGACTATTTAATCCCAGCGTAACAAAGAAAATAATGTTGTAAACACAAATGTTTATTTATCATACATTTATAATAATGTTGCATTGGGAAGTGTTAATTATGGAAATTTTTAGTTCTATTTTAATTAATTATATAAGTGAAAAACTAATGTTATAAGTGGAAAGTTTTATTATTATTATTATTTATATATATTAATAATAAATTTTAATTTATAATGTTTTAAAATTAATAGTATTCATTTTTTAACTATTAATTTGTTATTAGGGAAACTATATTAGAAACATATGCATATTTTTTTTTTTCAAATAATAAAAATACAAAGCATAAAGCTTATGACTTTTAGGAAATCTACTAAGTAGTCTAGTACTAGATGTAATAAAGAGGCTAGATGGCCTACTTTTATTTATAGAATAAAACATAGGCATTCTGGCCATTTATGCTAGGGGGAATCTTTTTGTGGGTTGTAGGTTCAACCTCCTCTTCATTGCTAACAAGGAATCCCAAGGTTGGTACTTTCTTGGTGAGGGTAATCGTCTTGTTATCCATTTTGTTAGCTGTAGTTCCAGAGCAATAACATCTATAAGGAGGATCTCATGTTGTGCTTCACTTGTTTCCACCAAGACATTGCCCATAATACTTTTAATTTTCCAATAAAGGTCAATAGTATTTATGTACTAAGTTTGTCTTGAGCGAGTGTTACTAAAGTTTGTAATCCAATATATGACGTTTTCCTCAACCTTTGAATTCAATAGGAAATTCCTCTCTACATGATCTCTTTTCTACAACTATAATTTACTCTCTTACAACTTGTGAGGCATGTTCTTAATAGAAAGCAACAAATGTCTCAACATTGGCCTCAACTCTCGAGTGGTTGGGGGGGGGGGGGGAGAGTTCCCTTCATCGATGTCTCCTGTAATAGCCATGTGTGAAGTTAGATCATGTCATGATATACAATGAAATGAAAACTAGGTGGAAGGGAGCAATGCTCTCAAGCGAAATAGAACATGGAGAAAATCAGACACAACAAAGGCCACTAACCATGTGAATGCAAGGGGATGGCGTGGGAGAGCCAAACTAGGAATTGTTTTGATAAATCCAAAGACAAAATAGGAGAAGAAAAGATGCAGAGGGTTAAGGCATGGATTCTAGAGAGGGAATGCCTCCCAATGAACTAAGCCAGAGAAATTTTTGAACAAATATACATAATGGAATAAAAGAACGAATAGGAACAAAATAAACTTGCTCTAATTACAAGCAAAGTTTGATGATGTGCCAATAATGCATGGATTTTAAAGCCCACCCACTAACAATTTGAAACCATTGCCATCATTGCAAGCATTAGAGCTGAACTGTAATTATGAATGATTGTGGAAGCGAACATCAATGAATACCATTTGGGTCTAAGATAATGGGCTTAACCCCTTTCACATATTCATTAGCTTCAAGGTCTATATGAGCTCTTGAGTGGCATGGGCTAGTAATGGTAGGTGATGGTGGTGCATCAGGAAGGGGCATATTCATAAGGGTGGTCTAAAGCAAGCACTCACCATCCAGTGGAAAGTGATATTTTTTATGTACAATAATGTCATAATGGAAAGTTGTAATACTCTTTTTTAATCCCCAAATTTTGTAATATATAATTAAGATTGATAATTCTAGGATGGCAAGCATGGATATTTTACCAGATTTCAATTGATGTAAATATTCTTCTTTATTCAAAATATTTCCAAAGTTGAAAAAGGGAGCAACCAAATATCCCAATCCCTGAGAGAGTAAAGCTATTAGTTGGCATTGGGGAAGTTGAAAAAGAGAGAACCAAACATGGGTGTTGGGATTGTGATTCTGAATAAAAGGAAACATAAAACCTTCTAAGTCATAACTATCTTGTGTGGAATTTTTCTTAGTAATTGAATTAGATAACAAGGTTAGTGATGAAGCCTTCAACTTGAGTCAGAAGGCTAGAAGAAAATTTTTAATGGTTTGTTTTTTACAAGCATGCAAGACAACAAGAAAAGGAGTAGTGAGGGGGCTGATAGACCAATGAAGGGATTCCTTTTGTAATATGTAGGCCCATGATGGTAATACCTTATTGTGTTAATAGGCCTATGATTAGTAATTGAAATATAGGATCTTGATTCCTCTATGTGAAGGAGAGTGGCCTTTGTGTCCTCTAACTTGATTTGAAATCTATAGAACCCTAACAAAAGATTTCTCTTAAGGTATTAGATCTTTCTCACAAATGACCAACTGTAAGGAAGACTATAATATAGCCATTAAAGAAATTTTGAGGTCTAAAATGGGCTTCCTAAAGAATATTATAAAATAATATTGGAAATAATAAAATAAGATTAGATTAGCTCATCAAGTTTTGTAGGAAAAAAACTTTTTAAACTCATATTTTCAACTTATCTCCCTAGGATCTTACTCAAATTTTGAGGCGGAGCTCTCGTTGGATGTGGAATTTAATTTTTCATCCAAGGAGTACCAATTTTGCATACTTTCGATGGACCCTACTACACAAAAAATGAGAAAAAAATGAAAAAAATGTTATTGCAATCAATATATCTATATATATATATATATTATATATTATATATATATATATATATATATATATATATATATATATCTATATATATATATAATATATACATATACATATACATATACATATACATATGAGAGAGAGAGATTCTCTTAAACAAGTTACCTTTGATAAATATGGGATTTATGGTTTAGTAAGGTGAATGTATAAGTTGACTTGAACTTTGAGGCTCTTTATGTATTCAGTATTTTGAATGGATTTTACCATGCCAGTTGTGGGTTGAAACAACTATGATTGTATCCCTATTTTGAATGAGAAGACTTAATAGTTCTTGAGTAATGGCAGACCCTATTTTCCTCTAGTGGTAAACCAAAAGGATGGCCCTTTTGTTTCTAAGAGTTAAGAGTTGACAATGTGATGTTGATAGTTTACAACCCAAAGGAACGAGAGGAATCTCAATTTAATTGGTCAAAGTTGAGAAGATCTGGCAACCGATCATTTTTTGTCTTTCTTTTATGAATATGTCTTGTCGAAGGCAATGTTTAGGATGTATTCATAGTTTAGAGAAAAATTTCGAGTGCTTGCAAGTATTTGGGCAAGGTTTTTGTCTTATCAAAGTCGATTTCAGCCTTTGAGACTGACTAGGGAAGTGCAACAAAAGTTTGGAAATTTGGGGTTTGGAGGCTTTGACCCTATCCCTTGGTCATATTTTGTTTGGACAGGGGGTCGTGACTAAAAGCTTAGCTTAAATGAGTTTAAGCCTTGGAGGATGTGGTGTCGAGCTATCAGGTGTCGGTAATACAATGAATAATGTCCATCATAAATCCTCAATACTGATAGATCTTGAATGCCTATTAACTAAGGGAGAATTTTCCATTAGATGATGAATGTCAACTAGATCAAGCAATAGTTAAGATCATAGATTTTATCTTTGTCTAGTGGCTTGGTGACTCAACTTTCAAGATATCGAGATATTGACTGTCAATAAAACCTTTGCAGGATGGAAGAGAGAAGAGTGACAGGGTTTTCTAAGGCTTTCTTTACCTGTCGGATCATGATCATTAAATCTCCAAAAACCGATAACCTACAAATTCTTTTTGCATTAGCTATTTTAAATCCTTACCATAATGTCAAATATTTTGCTTGTTATTGGTTTAGGTGCCCAATCCCCACACATATTGTAACTCTATTTAATCGTTAAAGTGAAGAATAACCTTTCTTACTTTTCCCACCCAACTTCACCTTTCCCTTTTACCAAACTATTATAACTATATTAAAACATAAATTTATCTTCATATTAATTACTCTAAAATTATTACAACTCTATTAAAACATAAATTTATCTCTCATATGATTGATTACAACTTTAATCCAGGGTGAAAAATAACCTTTCTTACTTTTGCCAACCAACTTCACCTTTCCCTTTTACCAAACTATTATAACTATATTAAAACATAAATTTATCTTCATATTGATTACCCTAAGATTATTACAACTCTATTAAAACATAAATTTATCTATCGTGATATCGATTACAACTTTAATCCAGGGACAATCGAAACTTAAGGTTCGAAATTTATCTCGAAGTTGATGATTTAATTGTAAAAGGTGCATTCTAACCTACATATGCCCTAATGGTGGAACTTGTGGTGGAACTTGATGTGTACTTTTTGGTTTATATCAATAAAATTAGTAAATGGTTAGGAGTGTAATATTACATATAAAAAGCTGCATATAAATGTGGATTTTATTTATTTTTTTAAATGATTGAAATTATAGAATAAGTTTTTATTTATATATATATATTAAAATGTAATTTAAATTAATTATAAAAATATTATTTTATTAATATATATTAATTAAAGGATATTTTTTAATACTATATATTTTTTTTAAATAATAACAATAAGATACAAATTAATAATTAGAAAAAACTAATCAATAAAATTTAAAAATGAATTTTATTTATAAATGTTATAAGTATAATTATAATTATTTTACTCTATAAGGGTAGGCTCGAGTGGCGGATGGCCCACAGAATAAATGTCTCTGAATCGAAGATCTTGGGTTTTGAATCTTGTGGCTAGCCTACCCATTATTGGGTGAATAATGGACATGTAAACTCAAAAATCAAAGAGTCTACCAAAGCTTACAAAAAAATCATAATTATTTTTAGTAAAGGATTTTTTTATTCTTATTTAAAAATAAAATGAAGGTTTTTTACAATACTAATAATAATAATAATTTATTTAAGGTCTTTGTAGGATAAGAGATCCATCTTCATCTACCGATTGACTTTTAAAGCTTATGGAGGTGTACATACTCTACTCTCTTTGGGTGTGAACCTGTGACTTACTTCTGAGGAGGAAACACATGCTCTTAACCATTAGGCCTATTCAAAGAATAAGACACAAATTAATCATGGTTTATTTTTTTGTTTTTGATTTTTTTTTAGTGAATATGAAAACTTATATTAAATGCAGATAAAAAAAATACAACATATAGATGTTTGTATGTGCCTACTAGTTTGTTGCATGGGAAACCAAACTAGTAACACATCATTGTCTTTTTGGGCCAATTAAAAGTTTTAAACTACATAACAAAACCTATCAAATACCAAAACTCATAGGTAGAGTGCTTATGTTTACTACGTAAGTCCTTATGGTCTCCTATAACTATATTGGTAGACAATATATAAGTTTGACTAAATATGAAAAAATAAAATTATAACAAACTAACCACCTATATGGTGTTGGGATGCTCAACTTACTCCTCAGGATGAAAGAACTCAAGATTGGCCAACTTCTTTGCCAACACTAAGGTTTTGTGATCCAATTTGCTAATCTATCTTTGGAGTCCATCCACAATGAGCAAGATCTCCTACTACTCCTCAGGATTTTCAAGTACTTTTCCCATCACAATTTTGATTTTCCAGTAAACATCCACAACCTTTAAATATCTGTTATGCCTAGTTCTCATGTATCAAATGTTTAGGACCCAATACCCAACCTATTTCGAGATCTCCACACCTACGCTCAACCTTGGTGTCTTCCTTAACTTCAACAATCTCCTTATGAATTCGAGATGGAATTTCCTAGTAGTACAATGTTGTGGAGATCTCTACTACTTGTTGGGCATGTGAAGTGAAAGGAGCTTTGGGTTTGTGTTATCTGTTGCGCCCCCTGCACCACGCCTGTGAGGCATAACTTCCTTCCTCTCCAAACCCAACAAGAAACCTACAACCAAGAAGATTATAGACTCTTACCAACTAACTAGAACAAGGACCCCTTCCAAAACAATCAAGAAACACACAACCAAGAGAGGTTCTTACCCTCTCAAGCAAACAAAAGTAGGGACAACATGCCTACTTGAAGGTCTTAATTAAGCATTCCAATTGAGAGGGAGAGTGAAGGGATTATTAAAGTTCCACTCCAAAAAGCTAGTCAATAGTGTGAAGCACTTCCCAAAAGACAACTCAACTGAAAAATGACTCTAGCAATTGCCAAGGAGGCTCTACCAAAGATTGGACTCGACTCTTCCCATATCAAGAGTAGAAAATGAAGCTAATAAGATCACTGCAAATAAAGGACAGTGAGGGAAATGGATTGGGAAAACAAGTGATGTGACTTCCCCCCTCAAAACCAATGTGTTGCTCCAAAATTGGATGGAGCAGTTTAAGTCCATAAATGGAAAAAAATCTCCCTACAGATTCCCACTTATGTCAAACTTCCTAACGTCATCATGTCTTTGAATGTTTTTGTGGTTATCTTAAAAATGACAATGAGGGAGTATCATGCATCCTTCTTTACCATGCTAAGAATTCATTTTATTCCATGCAACTATCCTATCCTAGAACGAGTATCAACCATGACACAATTCAAAACCACTTTTCTTTGCCAATACAAATGATAGCCATATTAAACTACCTTCCGAGTTAATGTTCTACATGCAACTTCGAGACTCTCATACACTAGATAGAGAGATCCTCGTTCTGCTCCCCATCAACCTATCCTAGCTACCCTATATTCTAACCTAATCATCTTTAAAGAAGTAAAAAATATACTAATTAATAATATATAATATTTGAAATTTCAGGATATTAAATTTTATGTATTTTTTAAAACTTCTCGTAATTTAATTAAATACTATACTTATTATCATAGATAATTAAAGCTTTAGTAATGGTAGAAAATAAATTTAAAAATACAAGGGAGGGTATGAGAAAAGGAGAGGAAAAAAGCTTAATGAGCCAGTATTGGATGACAAACTTCCCAGATTTGTTAAATTATCAATTTTCTTAGTTAAAATTATTAAGATGTTTTTCTATTTTTAGGAAATTTTTGAATGATGTGAGTGTAGTAAAAAAGCTATGAAGTGAAAATTTTGGTTTAAAGTTTAGAATTTAAGGACGTTTCTAATTTATATGTTTTTTAAATTGAGTTTTAAATAATTTAACAATTTGGTCAATGTAGAATTTATCATAAGAATAGAAAATCTAATAAATTCATAAAATAACATTTATTATTTACAATTTTGAATAATACTTAAAATCTATTTTAATATTTTTTTACTAAAATATTTAAGTATAGTATTTAATAACGATTCGATTTTAATAATAAAGTTAGCATTTATAATCATGTTTGTTTCTGATATTATTTTATTTAAAAACTAATTCTTAATGACGTGATTATTCACATCCAAAACACTTGATATCTAATTATATTATGGATCACAAAAAGTCTTAGATCTACATATTATTTATTTCTAATAGTATATTTTTATAGTTGAAAAATAAAAAATTTGAATTTATTTATAATATTAATAGAATTTAATTTAATAATATTTTTATAAATTAAAATTCATTTAGTTTGATACCCTTTCCCTTTTTGGTCAAATCTTAACTATTAATTCCTGCCTTAAGTCAAACTAGTTGTTTTCGGCTAGTTAGTTGCTCTCTACATCTATTTATTGCATCACTTAGATCTGGTTCCTCATCTTGTCCCGAAGATAAACCACACCAGCTAGTTTGAAACGTGTGGACGAGATTATCTCATGATTATCTCATATGTCATTTTTACAGAAAGATACTAATATGATTGTTAAAATGTTTAAAAATAATAAAATATTAAATCATTATTATTAATTTATTTAAATTTGAAGATTGGTCGAGAGTAATGAAAAAAAAGATTTTAATTTTTCATAATTTTAAAATTTTAATGTTTGACTTTTTTATATGTATTTTTTGGTCAATTTTAATAAAAAAATTATTAGAATTACAATTTAATTAATAAA
>APFE030841723.1:183840-235307 GCA_000404065.3 Pinus taeda | reverse complement strand
AATAATCAATAAATAAAACAGGTTAAGCAATACAATATAGGGCTCAGGGCCATTAAACAAATAATAAAAATACTAAAATGAATCAAGAACGAATTGGATGATAAAATACATAAAAAGAACACGAAGGATTAAGAAAATAAACTCTAATGAAGAATAAATCAACAACAATTACTATATAAAAAGGATGCAATATCTACATTAAAAAAAGAAGAAGAAGGAAGACAAGAGAGTGACCCAACTTCTATTAATATTCCAACCATCATCTCGATTCAAAATGTTGGGTATTTTTTCAATTTCTATAGCCTCCCTCAATTTAAAATTTTTTAAAATATTAAATTTATTTATGCATTAAAATATATTTAAATAATAATAATGCAAATCACAATTTCTCCATTTTTTACCATCAAATTACCTTAAAAATAAAAATTTAAATTATAACTTTTAATTTTAATAATAAAAAATTAATTTTAATTAATAAAATAAATAATATAATTAATAAAAAATAATTTTTAAATAAAAAAGGGCGGAAGACTTATTTTGGAGAATGAGTACGAATGGCAAAGTTGGTTTTACTTTTTTAATAATAGCACAAGCTGTACTCACGATATGAGGCTTAAAATATTAAGCCTGGACAAACGAGAGAGTATATATGTCCCTCGGTAAAATAATTTAATTTGTAAAACATATTGTAGATAAAAAATTATTAAAGAATCACAAACAAACACGTAGCATTATATTTAACACATAAATACCCTACAAAGTCACGGCTGGGGGGCGAGCTCGTCAAAGTACTGCGAGCCTGTGCTAACGTCCCGGCGTGTCGACCGTATTGAAGGGCCAGCGGGAAACCCGGGAGGACTACATACCATTCGATCACGGACGCCCCCTGGACGTGATTTACAGGGAAGTTCATGGTTCCTGCTGTACCAGTCAAAATCTCACGGTTCCCCAAAACCGAACGAGAGAAATTGCCGGGATCCCGTACTTGCCGTTAATAGTGGATCCGACGGCGATGTTTTTTACTTTACTTTTCTCACCCGCCAGGTAAATGATGAAGGTTAATAAAAAGGGCAAAAAAGGGTATAGCTCTACCCACTCATGGGTTGGTAAATGTACCTTTACTGTCAGAAGAAGCGAAAGTGGTGTAGCTAAGCAAGAAATGCTAGAGTGTTAACACTATTGAACAGTAAAATGTCACAACAAATTTAACAGAAAATAATAAAGATGTCAGAATGGATTGAACAGAAGCTTCACCATCATATTTTTATGTTGTCTCTGACGGTAGTTGCAACCCAAATGGTCAAAGTTTTTGGCACAGTCTTCTAAGTATTGATTAGCATGGTCTTTCTTTTTTTGTTTATGCTTCTGCAAGTCCCATGAAGGAATTGAGTGAAGCCTGGCTGTCTGAGGATTTAATGCAGAGTTTGTGGCAGGATTCAGTATGGATTTGATGTGGAAAGGGATCCTGTCATTATAAATTCAGATGTGGTTGTTGTTGTCACTGGCAGCAGAAGTGTATGGTATTGGAATGGAAAGTTTGATTGATTGGTTTGACAAAGAAATTAGGTAGTGGGGCCTCTGATGTTATTGAGGTATACGCATTGTATGCTGATGTTCACTGTATGTGATTGTTGTGTTGTTGATGAGATTTTCTGGATGTATATACAGTGAATATATTTTTGTCGCTTTTTTTTGGCAATGCTGTGTTCTGGCATGGTATTTTTGGTTCAAATTAGGTGATGCTAAGGGATATGAAATGGGTTTGTGGTTTGTTACAGGATTTGTGAAGAATATGAATTGGGTTATGCGCAGTTTTGACTGAATATTGGGAGCCCAACTGGTTTATGGTACAGACTTTAATGGCAGAGACTTTCTTGTTAAGTCTAAGAAATGGTCTGTGGGTCAGCCAGAGTCTGCAATGTCAGTAGATTATATTGCAATGTTTGCTGATTGAAACACAGAACAAAAGGAATAGCAAGAGTCTTGCAGTTATGGATTGGGTTTGTTGATTGAATTACCAGAAGATTGTTGCAGTGAGTATTGAGCAAGGAGAGCTGAGTTCAAGCATGGATAGAGATGGTGAGTGCTTTATCCCCCTTTTTAAAGTGTTCATAAATTATTAGTAGATGGAGGAGTTGCGTTGTGGGTCATTAGAGGTGGACAGATGGTACATGGTTTAGGATAGAATCGATGTAGATAAGGGCAGAGGGTTTATTTACTTTTTCTGGTTTCAGTTGAGGCGGAGAGAAGGTAAATTGTGTAGGATAGAGTCGATGTCAAGAAGGACAGGGTTTATTTATTTATTTTTTTTTTCTGGTTATATTTCATTGGGTTTATGTGAATGCATTTATCAGGGGAAGATGACATGGTTTGTTTGATGTTCACGGGGTTTATGAAGGATTGGAAGCCGTGATCATGGTGGATGCATTGCTTTGGGGTGAATGAATTGATTGCTATTAAAAGCGGGGAAATGGGCTGTGGGCGACCCTGATCAGTTGAAGGTGAATGATTCATTTTGTGTAGTTTTGTGCGGGGTAATAGAAATGGGTTGTGTTTATTCAAGCATTGATAACGAGGAAAAGGTGGTAAGATGCAAGGAGCGGAAGAAATTGATGAGACAGGTGGTGAGTTCTAGGCATGAGTTTGCAGTATCGCAAATGGCCTACTTACAAGCTTTGAGGAATGCTGGCGCAACCCTTAGACAATTTGCAGAATTAGAATCAATGGAGCTTCAGAAGACTTCACCTTACCCACATCTTCGCCATTATCGGGTCACCTTGCCCCCTTCACCTCCTCCTCTTCCCCCACCTCCTCCACCTCCTCCTCCATTGTCTCTCACCCCTTCTCCTAGTTATGGATCTGCAACTTTTCCTTCCAGCATCCCAGTCAATCGAGCATCTACAGATGTCCGTATCAGCAATGCTCAACCATCATCTCCTCCCAAAAATTCAACCTCAGAACCGCAATGGAACACTCCACATGATTCTGACACTGAAACTCCTACTCCACCGCCGCCACCACCACCACCTCAAGGATCAGCATGGGACTTCTGGGATCCCTTCTGCGCTTCCTCTCCTGCTCGGATTTCTGACAGAAGAGCCCCGCATACATCCGAGAATGAACTAAAGAAACAGCAGCAGCAACAGCAACAGCAACAGCAACAGCAACAGCTGAAGATTGAAGAGGAGCAGTGGGATGAAACAGTGACAGAATTTGATGATGACCAGGAAACAGAAAATAGCAGACTGACTGACAAGTCCCCAGGACGTGAAACTGATGACAACTCCTCCATGGTAAGCTGGTACACTAAAGATACTGATTTAGCAATGGTAATTTCCAGAAAGCATAAAAATCTCGGGGAGATAGTTGGACAGCTGGATGAATATTTTCTCAAGGCCTCTGAAGGAGGTAAAGAGGTTTCAGAGTTTCTAGATGCAAGCAAGGCCTATTTGGAGCATGATTTGGGCAAGTTCAATAGTAAGATCTCTATCACTCCGAATTTCCACTTCACTAAATGTAGCATACTCTGTAATTCTCTGTTCTATTGAGCTTTGGTCATACATGGACATTAGTATAATTGCCTTGCTCTCCGAGAGCAAGTCTGGATGACTTCTTATATGAGATTCAAAGTTTTCAGGTTTCCTTTGGTCCAAATGAGAAGTTTGGTCTCAGCTTTTATGATCTATTGTAAGCAAACTTCCGTGTCACCTTTTTTTATTTAACTTGTGACAAATTGACTTGAACCACAGAAGCCTCAAAAACATGACGTTTTCTCTTCTTTTTATGCCAGCTTATCTTCTTTAAGGATGATAATTCTTGTCTAGGCAAACAGTCCAAATCATAGTTCATATTTTTCCTCTGAACACAAATATGAGATCACTTCAAAACTTCCACGATGCATGCATCTATATGTACATTTCTTATGACTTTAAAGTCTTTTCTGATCTTGAATCTAGAATATGCTTGTTTGCTTTGAGCTAAACTATTTCAATGGGGCTGAGTCAATTTACTGATATGTGCTACAGAGAATAGTTACCGTTCTGCTAAAGTTTTCAGTGCCTTGTCCTGGAGTTGGTCTTTGAAATCACCTCTTGTCTGCAAAGATACTGTTGGATTGCTCAACACTGGTGAACCTTACTCACAGGGAAGCCATTGCGCGACCTTGGAGAGACTTTGTGCTTGGGAGAAGAAGCTCTATGAGAAAGTCAGGGTATTTGTCTTTCAACTTGACCTCTTTTTCCTTATTTTCTTGATCCCATATATTGAACGGCTGCTTTTGTACTTAAATATTGTTGCCCACTTTACTCATACATAGCGAATGAAATCATCTGTTTGCAATGGCCAACAGTGCAAAGCCATTTTTTAGCAAATCTTTGCTGTGGAATAAATTAAGAAGCTGAATCCAGAGAAATTACACTGTTCTGATGCAAGATCCTGAGAATATTCAGAGCCTTTTAAATCAAATAGAGAAGATATTAAGATAATTTTTCTATCTAAATTAGTTATAGCTCTTAAAGATTTGTTTAAGGACACCAGCATAATTCTTCATTTTTTGCTTTGATAGGCATGGCTTGTCTGATTGTATGTAACGGTGGTTAATTTTTACCAGTTCTTTTTATGGCTTCACAGAACAGAGAATCTGCAAAGATAACGTTAGAGAAGAAAATGGGACTGTTGCGCAGTCAGCAATCAAAAGGTTATGAAGAAACAAAGATTAACAAAACGAGAAGAGATATAGAGATGCTGCAATGTTATATACTGCAAGAACGTGAGGATATAATTACAATTTCAGCATCAATTTTGAACCTGAAAGAGAACCAATTGTACCCACAGCTTGTTCAGCTTTCAGAAGGGTAAAAAACGAACATGTGATGCCTATGAGTTTTACTGCTTGTTCAGTTTACTGTTCTTGATTATTGCTTTGTATTACTATTCTCGTTCAGTTGATTTCTTTGGATATGCTGCGTTATTTGGTGGTATTTAAATATTTTAGAATTCTGCCTGCTAAATTGTTGATATATAGTGAACAAGTATTTTCAATTCTTGCTAAGGGTATATGTTTCTGCTTGTGTTAGGGATTAGGAAAAGCCTTTATGCTCACATATGAGTGCTGTCATTCAATATCAGTACAAATTAAATGATTCAAGTCCAGTTCAAAGTCAATTCTTCAAAAATTTTGACAAAGAAATGCCCCTTCTTCATTTCGCAGTGCTGTCTTAAATTGCCTAGTTTCTTTACAGAGAACGAATCATTGCCAATATATGATACTAGCACTGACCTCGGACATTCTGACCATCAACATCATATATTTTACTCCATTTCATTCTGCTTTACTTGGGAAGATTTAGATTGGTAATGTTTAGGAATTCCTTATTGGCATGCTACCATATGCTCATTTTTACTGTTTTCCTTTGGTTGCTTATATTCGGTGTTCTGATGTACTCTAATTTCATTCTTTCGATATTCTTGTTCTTAGTGCCTCCAAACATTGTGTTTTCAGCAAGTCTACATCCTTTTGAAAAATCTACTGTCTACAGCATCATAGATGAAAAGGATAAAAACTTGAGTAAAATTATTTAACAGAAGAGTTTGGTGATTTGCAGGCTAATGAGGATGTGGAGGTCCATGTATGAATGCCATCTGGTCCAGAACCATATTGCTCAACAAGTGAATCAGCTACAAAGTCTGCCAAGCACAGAAACTACAAGTGATTATCACCAGCAGGCAACTATTCAACTGGAAAATGAAGTCTCTAAGTGGTATACAAGTTTTTGTGCTTTTGTAAAAAGCCAAAGAAATTACATGCGGACTCTAAGTGGATGGATGAAGCTTAGTCTCCACCAGCTTGAGAATGGAATGGAAGGAACTTCAGAAACTTGCCCACCATCTATATCCACTTTAGTGGAGGAGTGGCAGCAAGCTCTTGACAGGTTGCCTGTCAAGGCAGCTTCTGAGGCCATAAAAAGTTTTATTACAATTGTCCATGAAATAGTAGTGCAACAAGCTGAGGAACAGAAGCATAGGAAGAAATCAGAAAGACTTTATAAACGGCTTGAGAAGAAAGAGGCTTCTCTACAGAGTTTGGAAAGGAAGTATTGTGCTTCTACTACAGCAAAATCAAAGGAAAGGCCCGATTCTGGTTTGGATCCTAAAGATCCTTTGGCACAAAAGAGGGCTAAAATTGATGCATTTAAGAGAAAGGTCGAAGACGAGAAGTTAAAGCATTTGAATTCCATCCAAACTACTAGGGCAAGAACCTTAAAAAATCTACAGACATGGCTTCCAACTGTTTTCCAGGCTATGACTAGCTTTTCTAGTGCCTGCATGCAAGAATTTGAGGCTGTCCATAACCAGTCTAAGTCCTTCAGATTTTAAAATATGTTTATGTATCGGAAAGTTTAATCAGTAAATTGAAAAAGGGAAAAAAATTCACCACAATAATTCTTCAGATGCTTTCACTCACACAATCTCAAGTTCGATCAGCTATGGTGATGATACTTTGGGTCTAGTTCTTTAGCTGTGTATACTTGAGCTAAAATCTGAAGTATGAGTACTCTTGTTGTACATATTTCTTCCAAAGTCGAGATCCCAATATGTGCAGAATCCGGATTTTATCACTGAATATATAATAGTTGTGTCATTGGTCCTAAAAAATAATTCTGTATTTGATCAGTTAATGGGCCATGTGATCTCTATTTGCTTCTATTTGTCTCTTGCAGATACAATTATTTGGTTTTGTTGTTGACTGGTTAGAAGAAAGAAAAAAAAACTTGTAGCTTGATTTCTATTGGATGGTGAGTCCAAAAGTTTGCAGAAGACTGCAATTTTTCGTATTACTCTTTTCATTTCTATGAACTAAAGAGATGGAAGCAATGGAGTTTTGAATGTTTTACATGGGTAAACTACTGAACTCAAATATTGCAACTTGCAAGCATAGTTAGCATGGAGACTATCAGATTCATGGTTGTGTAGTCACAATTATGGGAATAAAGGTGGTGGCTGTGCTTTGAGCTTCGTTCTTAGATTCTCTCTTGTCATATGAAGCATGTGAAACCAAATTTAACGCTATATTCTGCTCTTTTTTCTTACTGCATTAGTTTATAATTCGATTTGATTTTGACTTGGAAAGCCCTGGGCACAAATTTTGTTTCTGTTAACACAACGACTGAAAGCTTTTGGGATAATGAGTTGACGGGGATTCCCTGTAGAAATCTTTTAGATGACATTGCTTGTTCATCATTATTTTCTTGATCAGTGAAGGGAGAAACTCAAAGGAAAAAAGTATGCTAATGTTACCGGTGCAAGTTCATCATTCAGGTTTATGGTGGGGGAAACCCTTGAAAGGAAAAGATAATGTTAACATGACATTAGTACAAAGTCCATCCTTCAGGTATATTGTGTCATAAATTTCAACAGAATCACCCTATATAATGGCATAGCCAGTGTATAGTGGCCGGGGGCATAAATTCACAGGCCAGACGAGCATTTGAATTACAGAGACTGTACCGAAGGGGATGAAATATTGATCGATTTTGATGATTTTGGCCTCTGAAGAAACTTCAGAGACTTTTGTTACGTTGATCCGATGATGTTTTATGTCAGTAATAGGAACAATCAAATCATCACTATTAGAACATTTTATTTTTATTTTGTTCGATCTAAATTTGATTTCCATTTTGAGTTGGAAAGTTTGGGGTTCGAACTTGGGTGTTATATGCATTATGAGAAACATATCTTTCAAATTTTTGAGTTAACGGATCAGATTTGGCGATCCTCTGCATATTCTTTAAGCTGTAAAAGATAATGGTGCTGCGTTGGAACTATAATTCTTTGCCAAAATTTGATCAGAGGTTCATTGGAAATGTCCAAAAGTGTTGGTAGGTAACATGTCAGGTAACATAAATATCATAAGTTAGCCTTTCTGGCTTGAGTAGTTGTCATTTGGGAGTATCTAACTTGTGTAGTCATTTGGGAGTATCTAACTTGTCTAAATCACTAAATCACTAAGGTATTTAAGCTGTTTAAATTACTAGGGGATTCAATCCAATTTGGGCCACACCAACCAACTTTTAGTATGGCTAGATTTTTGCCATTTCTAATTGATGATTTTTTCATCATACAACACCCTAAAGAAAGAAAGGGAAACTTATTTTAACGTCCATGAGGCTAAAGATAGTCTATGGGACAGATTGCTTATTTTAACGTCCATGAGGCTAAAGATAGTCTATGGGACAGATTGCTTCTTCATCTGCTTGATGTATTCGGCCCTTTTTCTGTGAACCCTCACAATAAATGCTCCCAGCTCCTCGTCAAACCCCTCGCTAAATAGATTATTTCTGTGAACCCTCACAGTAAATGCTCCAAGCTCCTCCTCTAAAGAGATTATTCCGAGAGCTAGCTGCTAGCATATCTGCATAACTTTCTCTGCTGTCTTTGAAGGCTTCACATTTTAAAATGAAATGTTTTTTTATTTTCACTTTTCTTTAGAACAAAGAATGCACTCTTTCCTCCCACATTTCTTTTAGCATTTTCCAGCACTTTATTTCACCATCCATCTAGCTAAAATCATATCGCAATTTATTCTAAACTCAATAACATATTTTATTTTTATATTAATTTAATAAATATATAATTAATTATAATATTAATAATAATAATTTATTATTTTAAATAACATGAACATATTTCTCTAGCACAATGTTAAGCCTACGCACGTGGTGAGAACACTGCAAAGAGTATTAAAGAAGAATTGAGGGATTACCATGTTGGAAAAAAATCATTTTAGTTTTTATAATGATTATTTTTTCAAATTTACAAAGACAAACCATTGAAATGTACATGTATGTTGGACAGTACTTCCATGATACGAAGAATGAAGAAGAGATTAAAGTAAGTATACAATAGAAATCCATAATTAAAACACGTTTCTCGTTATCCTTAATAACTGTGGAATTGAAAATGAGTGCAAGGTGATATGTTAGTTTTTTGATTTACTTGTAATTTAAGTTAAAATTTAATAACAAGTTTTTAAATTTAAGATATTATTTATTTTATTTAATATTATATATATTATAATATATATATTATATATATTATAATAATAAAAAAACAAAAACATTAGCCACTCAATTGACAAAATAATTGATTTTAATTAAATAAATAAATCAAGTAATAAGGATAAAATATAGAAATGAAATAAATTTATGATATAAGTATCATGTTTTCTTTTACTTATCTTAATCTATTGGTGCTTATCCAATGTACTAACTTTTAATAATAAAATCACTCTTGAAAGCACCCTTAGCATGACTTTTTATACTTAAGTCTCAATCACCAAATATGTTCACCTTGCCAATGCCATTACTACTTTATAGGTTGTATTGTTGATGTAATGCTTAAATTTGTTGACACTTTCATTGCCGCATTTTGCTCTCTTCCCAAAATATAGTGCTCCCATTGTTGGCATGCCTAAATAGTGTAGTAAAGCTCTTTATCATAGGGGGGTATTTTGAAACATGTGAGTGTTTTCTTGCGACAGGGAAACATATCTCCATGTTGGTGAAGAGCTTACCATCTACATAATTTGAGGCATTTATTTGAATTTTGAATGGTTATTGTAGTTTGAAAAAAATAAAGACTATTGTCAAGCAAACTTGATGCTTCAATGCCTCGTGTTTTTCATTATCTTGACTGAAACAAACTAAGCCTTTGCTCCACCCTATCTCACTTGGTTCAGGGTTCAAGCAATGCAAGAGAACAACGACACAAGTTTGTGATAGAAGTTGACAAGGCCCAAGAAGTTGTGCAACTACATCAATATTTTAAGGTCAATTAGTCACATATGACTTGGATCTTGATTGGGTCCACATGCATCCCATGCCTATCCATGCTTGTGATAAATATTAGATCCATTGCATGTCAAATGAGCACTTTTGTAGATTTAGTGTGGTTAGTTTTGTCGTGGAGCACTCATTTCTCGTTGGATGTGCTTCAAATGTTGTTCCCTTGTTTCATTGAAGATGAAGTCGTCAGCGAGGTAGGACATCACAAAAGAGTTGGTGAATGGCCACAAAATATTATGTATCATCATCACAAACTTGTTAACGCATTATTAAACCAAACAACATGACCAACCACTCAAAGAAACTTTATTTAGACTTGAAGGTTTCCTTCTAAACATTAGTTGGATTGATCGACACTTGGTGATAGGCTAAATTAAGATCCATATTGTTGGAAAACTTGGCACCTTTGCATTGGTTGAGTAGACTACCAATGTCGGGGATTCTGCGTTGATAATTAATTATGATTTTGTTCAAGGCTCTATAGTAAATAAAAAGTTGCCATGTAATTTCCTTCTTTTGAACAAACACAATTGACCTCACATGGGGTGAAGAGATTAGTCAAGTGTGGCCCTTATGTTTAGCTCTTGAATCTGGCATTTTCTCTCCTCCTCTAGAAGAAAATGTAGGTATACAAGGCCATTGAGAAAATGCATACAAGTTTTTAAATCAATCACATGTTTTCTTTGACGATGCTTTACCAACCAATATTAAATGGTTGAGGATGAGGCGACATTGGGGCAATGTGATCTTCTTAACAATAATGGTTGTTAATGTCCTCTCTAGTGGTCATGGAGTCTAGGTTTTCATCTCTAGTTCGTGCTTGGGGATGCCAATAAAACATGGTTTTCATCTTCTTAACAATAACTCTTGTAGGACTCTTAAAGTTTGATGGTTTCATCTCTAGTAGCAACGAAGGTTAGGTTTTCATCTTTAGTTTGAGATTGGGAATCACAATAAAACATGGTGGCAATAGTGTACCTAGTGCTTCTTCCTGCGTACTAATACATTATTATGGTGGGTTTAGGTTTTTTTTTTTTTCTTTTTTTTTTTTTTCTAGGAATAATTGTTGTTTTTGTGTTTTGTGGAGGAGATATTCTTGTTCATAAATTTTTTGTTGTATTCCCTTCAAAAAGGATTTTACCCAAGGGGTTGGTCATTATAGATGTATTGACGATCATCAAGCAATATGGGGGCTATCACCTCAATCTTCAAATCCCTACTATGCAATATCTTAGGGAGAAAAGGTACTATGCTAGAAGGCACCTTTTTATATATATGTGGCTGGGTATGATGGAGGAATCAACACTAGTGATGGCCCTTGACTTTTCGTTCGAGTAGTAGGCTAGTCTTATGCAGAGGTAGAGGAGGGGGTTGCCCCATGCCCACCCATTAAAGGAGCATCTCACTATTCCTTTAATGGGTTGCTGTTGGCCCTCGTTTTTGATCCAATTTGCTTAATTAAATACATTTAATTTCCATGTTATCCATCCATTTATCATTCATATACACCATATTTTGACCAATTTATGCATATCCAAATATATAAATTAAGTTTTACAATTTTTAGATGTTTTTATAAAAATTAGATTTTAACTGCATTTTTGGGCAGGACTAAAAATTCCCGTAATGGATTCACTGATGTCATATTTGCAAGACACTTGGGCACAAACTGAGAACATTTCTAGAAAGCTTGGACACTAAAAATGGACGTGTTCCTATTGGTTTGGTCAAACCGAGCTTAAACAGGGCTGATCAACGCTGGTCAAATAACGCCAGTCATTTAGGAAATCCCTAGGAAATAGGCCAAATTTAGGATTTTATGGGATTTTCCAGATTTTGAGTGATTGGATAGATGAGTTCAACCTGGATAGATAAGATATAGATAGACATAGCTGTTAGAGACATTTTAGTTAAGTTTGTTTCAAATTTCTCTATTTAAGCCAAGAACATTGAAGGCATGAACATGTAGAATTTATATAACTACATTTTGAGATTTCTGAACTTTGTGAGTTAATCAAAGAGACCAGTTCCATATTCTTTTCTGTTGTTCTATATGGTGAATGTTTTATTGAGTTTTAGTAGCTGAGAAGTACTTTCAAGTGCAATCTAAGGGTGGAGGGGCCCCATACAGAGCTAAGTGCACTTTCTAGTTAATTTAGTTGCAATTTCCTGAACTAGTTTTGTTTCATGTTTAATCTGTTAATTAGATGTACGCTGATATGTTATGATTGCGGATGAATCTTAATCTTAATTCTAATCTGCATATGAAGGATCAAACCAATGTTTAAATTAAACTCTCCTTCTATCTGATCAGAGATAGAAACTAGAATTCATCTTTATGGGTTTTAAGTAATTTTATGAATTTCCGGTTTTCTAACAATGACATTAATGATGAATGAATTTATAATGAAGAACATCAATGACTTCTTTTGTTAGAAGCTTCTTCTATTATTCTTTTATGCATCTTGAGCTATTGTTCATTAGTGGTTTTGATTTCTGTTCATGAAATAGTATTGTAGAAGAAGGTCAATCTGGTTCTCCTAAATTAGGAGCCACTTCTCCTGCTTATTACATATTGAATTAGAGATTATTTAGTTAAACTTTACTTGTGTTAATTTACTCAATAAATTGACCCAACAGTGGCCCTGAGTGATCCCCCTAGGGTTGGGGGATAGGGAGTGGGTAGAGTAGGGTTGCGGTAGGCTAGGTGGGGAACGAAGGGGAACAGAGGGAAGAGGGGTGCGAGGACAATTCCAAGGATTTCTCATTTCCCTCACCATCACTAAACGAGTCATTCTTTGTTTTTTGTATATTTTTTTTTCAATTTGTTTGTGTGTGTGTTTTCATTTTTTTTTTTCAATTTGTTTTAAATAGGTCTTTAAAAAATTAGATGTTTTTAAAAAAAATTAAAATGAAGAAAAGGGACCTTTTGTTTTTTATTTTTAATTAAAAAGAAACATGTGTTTTCCCCTCATTTTTTTTCTACATTTTTCCTTTTTATTTTTATTTCTCCCCATATTTTTGGGTTTTTCTTCTTCTTTTATAATATTGTTTGAAATAACATTGAGACTTTAGGCCATGGTTTCAAAAAAGTGGTAATCTTAAACTAATATAAAAGGGGATTCTACAACTAGCACCTCTTTTCAATTCGAGAGCTGATTTTAAGATTTTGATCATGATATCAATTGCTAAGGGCATGTATTTTAAAAAAATTGCAACTGTATCCCTAAAAAAACATATTCTAGTTGGAGAATTGTTTTTTATTTTATGATTGACTTTAAGATTTTGGTTGCAACAATATAGTTTGTTAAAGCCATGGATTTAAAGAAAAAGTAATTTTGACCTTGGAGAAAAAAAGGGTGTAGTTCTTGCTGTGATATTTCAATTCAGAGGTTGATTTCAATGTTTTCGTTGGCAAAGATTATAAGGTTGTTAAAGCCATGGTTGCAAAATGTGGTATATATATATATATCTTTTAACAAAAACAGTTACGAACGGTTACGTTTTATTCATAAGAAGAGGTTGGTCGTAGCCAAACAACCTCGCTTACAGTCAGTTGTGTGATTTCTAACTTTTTAGAGTCCTCATATTCTGGCATTAGTGTAAGAGAAGAGATGTTGCTTTTGACGCTTTTATCATGGCTTAG
Source organism: Pinus taeda (assembly GCA_000404065.3). Classification (NCBI taxonomy): domain Eukaryota; kingdom Viridiplantae; phylum Streptophyta; class Pinopsida; order Pinales; family Pinaceae; genus Pinus; species Pinus taeda. Next base: position 221,819 of record APFE030841723.1, on the reverse strand, counting down.
TGTTCCTTGCTTCGTTGATGGCATCTAAGTGTCCTGTCTTGCATTCCTCTTTCCTTCGTTGCTTTGAAACTTTCCTAACTTAAGTTAATTCTGCATATACTTTAAGTTAAGACCCACATATATTAAATTGTTTTAATATATACCCTGTCCCCACCTCCAATATCGAGCTTCTCATCCGAGCTTGACCCCACAACAAGGATAAGACCTCGCCTTAATCGACGCTCGATAACCGTCATATCTTCCTTCGCCCGATTCGATGCTTATCACGTCCTTCACTATCCGACCATTAATTCCTCAGGAGCACGTGATATGGACTTCTTTTGTTAGAAGCTTCTTCTATTATTCTTTTATGCATCTTGAGCTATTGTTCATTAGTGGTTTTGATTTCTGTTCATGAAATAGTATTGTAGAAGAAGGTCAATCTGGTTCTCCTAAATTAGGAGCCACTTCTCCTACTTATTACATATTGAATTAGAAATTATTTAGTTAAACTTTATATTTGTAATATGCATTTCTAATTTAGATTATAATTACATTTCCTTCAGTTTCCATAACTTGTCTTTTAAAGTTGATTATAGTTGATATCCATATATTTTGGACATGCTACTAAGTTCTACAAACCCAGATTGATGTTTAAAATACTTGTGTTAATTTACTCAATAAATTGACCCAACAGTTGCCCTGAGTGATCCCCTGAGGGTTGGGGGATAGGGAGTGGGTAGAGTAGGGTTGGGGTAGGCTAGGTGGGGAACAGAGGGAAGAGGGGTGCAAGGACAATTCCAAGGATTTCTCATTTCCCTCACCATCACTAAACGAGTCAATATATATTAATATATATATATATAATATATTTTTACTTATTTTTATTATTATTATTATTATTTTTTATTTTTTTTAAATTTTTTTATTTTAAATTTTATTTTTAATTTAATTTAAATTTTTATTTTTTATTTTTTTATTATTTATTTATTTATTTATTTTTTCCGGTCAATTTGTTTGTGTGTGTGTTTTCATTTTTCATTTTTTGTTTTCAATTTGTTTTAAATAGGTCTTTAAAAATTAGATGTTTAAAAAAAAATTAAAATAAAGAAAAGGGACCTTTTGTTTTTTATTTTTAATTAAAAAGAACATGTTTTTTCCCCTCATTTTTTTTTCTACATTTTTCTTTTTTATTTTTATTTCTCCCCATATTTTTGGGTTTTTCTTCTTCCTTTATAATATTGTTTGAAATAACATTGAGACTCTAGGCCATGGTTTCAAAAGAGTTGTAATCTTAAACTAATATAAAAGGGGATCCTACAACTAGCACCTCTTTTCAATTCGAGAGCTGATTTTAAGATTTTGTTCATGATATCAATTGCTAAGGGCATGTATTTTAAAAAAATTGCAACTGTATCCCTAAAAAAACATATTCTATTTGGAGAATTGTTTTTTATTTTATGATTGACTTTAAGATTTTGGTTGCAACAATATAGGTTGTTAAAGCCATGGATTTAAAGAAAAAATAATTTTGACCTTGGAGAAAAAAAAGGTGTAGTTCTTGGTGTGATATTTCAATTCAGAGGTTGATTTCAATGTTTTCATTGGCAAAGATTATAAGGTTGTTAAAGCCATGGTTGCAAAATGTCGTAAATTTTGATTTTTATTTAATTATTTATTTTTTTATAACAAAAACGATTATGTTTTATTCATAAGAAGAGGTTGGCCGTAGCCAAACAACCTCGATTACAGTCAGTTGTATGATTTCTAACTTTTTAGAGTCCTCATATTCTGGCATTAGTGTCAGAGAAGAGATGTTTCTTTTGACGCTTTTATCATGGCTTAGTGTTCCTTGCTTCGTTGATGGCATCTAAGTGTCCTGTCTTGCATTCCTCTTTCCTTCGTTGCTTTGAAACTTTCCTAACTTAAGTTAATTCCGCATATACTTTAAGTTAAGACCCGCATATATTAAACTGTTTTAATATATACCTTGTCCCCACCTCCGATATCGAGCTTCTCATCCGAACTTGACCCCACAACAAGGATAAGACCTCGCCTTAATCGACACTCGATAACCGTCATATCTTCCTTCGCCCAGATCCAACGCTTATCACGTCCTTCACTATTCAACCATTAATTCCTCAAGAACATGCGATATGGGCAGTTTTGTCCTGCCACACATCAACGCCTAAGTGGAATTCCGTTCGTTTCATTCAAAATAGCCCAGCGGCTAGGAGCAGTGCGATGAAAACCGCTTACCACTCCCATCATAATTAACGCCCCTCCACTTGTAATGCACGATGGCCATAAGATCAACCCCTGCCCAGATTCGACACATTTTGCTTCCCTCCTTGTCTGGCACTTAACCTAACCCCACCTCCGATATTCCAAGCCTCATCCGTGCCCGACCCCACATCAAGGTTAAGTCCCCTCAATAAGCACCGCACAATAACCATCAGATCAAGCTCCACCTAGATCCAACGCTTATCGCGTTCTTCTCTGTTCGGTCCTTATCACTTGAGGATTCGCGATAAGAGTGGTTTTGTCTTGGCACGCATCAGACCCTAAGGTACGTCGCGTCCATTTCATGAAATACTTCCTAGGGGCCTGAAGCGGTGCGATGTATATCGCTTACCACTCCTCGTGTCATTAACTCCCCTCCTTTTCAAGTGCGCGATGACCGTCAGATCATCTCCCGCCTAGATCCTACACATCGCGTCTTTCATAACTTTCCTCTGTATGAAACCAGTTCTTCTCCATGCTAAAACACCCAAAACTGCTATCCCATTGCTGAAAACCAATTACCTGATGATTCCGTGTGATGATAAACCAATGAGGAGCTCCCCACTCTCTCTCATCAGTGAAAGTTGACCTGTGCCAGCATATGTTCTGCAGAGTTTTTCCCTTGACCAGCTCTCCTTGTCTGTTAAGGAATTGGTTTCCTTTTAGTTTCTTCATCATTCTTTACTAGCAAACCTTGAGCTAGAAGACATCCTTTGTTAGCCATTATATCGGCTTCCTTGTTAAAAGCTCGCAAGACATGGTAGTATGAGCAGGATGTGAAGTTTTGAATAACCTTTATTACTATTTCAAGGGTCTTGTTTAGAGTCGAATTGTTAAGTTGGACACCCGTGATGAGAGTTTTAATCAGGATTTCAAAATCCTCGATGATTTAAATATTATCCACTCTATTCCTCCGAGCTAGCTGACACGCTTTGAGCATTCCGAGGATCTCTGCTTGTTTGTTGGTGCTCTGACTAGGCCCCAACTAAAGTTGTCATGTTTTTGTCCATCTGCGGAGTAAATTATTCCTCCTGCCCCTGATATCCCCGGGTTTCCTTTGGAGGCTCGTTGAAGAAAATCGTGACTTTGTCCTTACTTTTCCACCATTTTTTGAAGTCCACCTTAGATATTTGCAGACGCCACTCTGGATTGTGGCTAGGCGAGGAAATATTCTTTTTTATGCTTGTTTGTCTCTAGGAATCACCTAGCCAGCTGAGCTCTTCAGGGAGAAGGGAATTGTCTGAGCTGTGGGGTCTATTTTCAAAAGTTTCCAACAACAGAGCTTTGGCCTTGGCAGTCACTGTGTTGGGGGATTGTAGTTTTTTGTTGAAGATGGCTTCATTCCTAGCCAACTTGATTCCCCAATAGATATATTTTGGGATTGCATTCCAGATTTTAGTCCATTTTGATTTGCTATTCAAATAGTGAGGATAGTGTTCTTTCCAGATTGCGAAAACACTGACCACTAAAGTATGCTGAGGGATTTGGGCATTGAGTCCCAAAATTGCTTGCATCCATACCTATTGAGAAAAGGGGCAGTCTATGAATAGATGATCAATCATTTCCTGGTCCTTGCAGCAGAGAGGGAATCTGTGTGGTCCAATGATTCCTCTTTTCTCTAAGTTGTCCCCTGTGAGGGTCCTTCTGTGCATAAGAATCCAGCATAAGAAGTTGATTTTTGGGAGACCAAATGGGTCCCAAACATGATGCCAAAGCTTTGTAGTATGGATTTGTTGTTGTTGTTCTTGAAGAGTTGCAAAGCCCAGTCGAGCTGAGTAAGCACTGGTCTTCCCCCATCCCCACTTGTCCCTCGAATGGAGATGCATAGGTGCAATACTAGTGAGTTTAGCTAGTAATTGATTGAGTTGATGGAGCATCCAATCAGGGGGGTGATGGAGGGCCCAATTACTCTAGTTCCCTTTTGAGTCCCGTGTGCATATGTCAGCAAGTTTGTGGATACCTTTTTGGATGAGCCAATTACGCAAGTCTGCTATTTCTGGAGCAAGATTTAGGGGATGAAGGCCCATGATCCTGTTATCACAAAACCTAGCCCTGATAGGCTGCTAACCAGGAAGACCTTGTGTAACTTTTTCAAACCAACTTTTGGCTGAGGCTTAGCCTCCTCAACCTGAGAGGGCTCTCTCACTAGGTTAAAGATTTTGATAAAGATTAGATGGCTAACTCTATGAAACAAGTGAAAAATATGAATGGTTGAACATGACCAGTAAAAATCCATTGGGCTTATGGAGTCAAGAAAGGCTTCAGTATAACAATTATATTAGCTTTACATAGAAGTCAGAGCATCTAGAATTCAACATATGGAGAGTACATCAGAAGCATAAAGGAAAACACAATCTACAAATGTATGAAGGAAGTTAGAGCATAACTAATGAATTCTAAGTAATCATACATTCATACCACTGTAAGTAATGAGAAGAGGATAACCATAAGACATTTTGAACATTGAATTCCTTCTGAATCCTGAGAAGTAAAGCCAAAGTCTGTATACATAAAAACATGATCTTCTACAATGACACAATATGAGTGTTTCTCTGAAAATTTCCAACCCTTGGTACATTAGATCTTCTCCCATATATAGGTTTCATTACATAACTTAGATTACTCCTCCATCATGAGGGGAATTCGAATTCTTCCTACTATGACACCTATTGACACTTAAAACTAACTATTAAATGCAAATGATAGCTAACTAGCAGTCCTAGAGACCTAATACAACTAGGAGTGTAACTCCTTATTATGATTACAACAACCTTATATAAACATTTAAAGAATTCTTTGACAACTGAAACCTCATGAAGTCAAAATTGATGAAGCCTCCCACGTTTTCACCTGATTGCTGATGACAAACCCTAGAAATTAGGGAACATGTTTCCCTGTTTTTAGGTTTAGGATCTTTGAAAATTAGCACGCGGTACAGATCCTTTATCTTCTCATCCAAGACATATTTTACGAAACTGAAGGAGGTTTTTTAAATCCATGATGCCTAGAACACAAACCTCTCTTGGTTTTTTAAAACACTTCTCCAGCTATCCAGAGTCTGTTCTTGAAAAACACGTGTAAAGCAGGAAAAATCTGTTCTCTGAAATTAGGGTTTCAAAGAAAGCTCAGTATCTCCCAAATGATAACACTTGTGAAGAAAGTGAGATAGGTTATTTTAGCTGGAGAGTTGATGAAGAGAAACCTCCCTCATAATTCCAAAATACCTTTTCCTGTAACCAAAAGCTGATCTTGAACAAGACTGCAAAAGCCAAAAGACAAAGCTTGACCTTCAGCAGTTTCCTAGCACAAGTTTAACCATAAATTCCTCCCACCTCAGAATGAATTTGAAGAGACTGAAAGAGGTTTTTTTTTTTTTTTTTAGTATGTTACGAAAAAAATCCTCTTTCATTTTTCAAAATTGAGTTCTCAGTTGCTCAGGAAACCTTATGGAAGTTGAATAGTGAAAGAATAAAACATAGTTTTTTATGCTGAAACAAGTTTTTTCAGGGGTTTCGTAGCGCGCTACGAAAACACTGATTTCATAGTGCAAAAAAGTATTTTTACACTGTCTGTGCTACAAAAACATGGATTCGTAGCTAATTTAAAAATTTCTCCAAAATGATGTGAGATATGACTTCTAAACACATGGTGAGGCTTCTAGGACATGGAATGAGGCTGTCAAACTTTATTTGGAAAAGATATATGACCTTAAAAGACTTCTAACCTTATGACCTAACCCTTAAAGCATGAAATAACCTAGAGACCCTTTAACACCATGACTAGAAGAAGGGTTTGTAAATGAGAATGACACTATTGAGACTCTAATCCTATAAGACTACGACTAGAAACAAGGCAAACTTTCCAAAGTTTAGAAACAAGAATTTTAACAGTGGCTCCACTAGGGATAGTGTTCCCTTGTGGTATACTAAGAACTTGTAGTTCTAGTGCCGCTATCCATCCTCTAGGATAAAACTCTGAACTTCTGCCCAATCTGCTCCTCAAGACTTTAATGATTTCTGAAAGAAGATTTCAAACTGCACCTACTGAAACAGATGCTCAGTCAACCTACCCTGAGCTTATTTTCACATTCCTACCTACCCTATCAGCTGCAATCTCCACTTATAGCTCAAGGAACATGAAACTTCAAATGAAGCCAGTCATCGATTTGATCTGACACTTGAATCTCTTGACTGTGCTTGAAGAAAAAATAAACCATATACTGAAATAACCAAGGCACCATGAGGTGTAACTGTTCTTCAAGATGAACATATAATTGGAAGCCTGAAAAATAAATCTTTTCCATGTAGTCAGCTATAGGGTCCCAGAATACATGATCAACTTGATGATCCTCATAACATCCTGTTACTTCTAACAACTGATCTTTAGTCACACATCATTTATTTGATATGCTATCCAACTGCTTTTCTGAATGATTCCCACAAACAATGTAATTTTCTTCATTATAAAGATCATTCTTTGATGCAAGCTGCTACAAGGAATTACAAAAATGAACAACCTTTTCCTCTGCCTGAGGGTTATAAAAAATTTCTTCCAGTATTTCGTCTTAGTGTTTGTAATCATTTTCATCTTCATTATGATCCAAAGACTGACAAGTCTGTTGCATCTCTACATCAATCTCGGAGGATATAATATCATTTTCATAAGTAAACCCCTATTGATCTTCATGCTGCATTTCATAGGATGTTATCCTTTCTTCTTGTTGTTGAAATGTATTGTTATGAAGAGCCTCTAAAATGTCTTCATCCATAAATTCATCATCATCATAACAATCCTCCAAATATTGAATAAAAATCGTAAAATGTTTACAACAATCTTTGACCAGCAATAAGGAGGAATGACACTATTTATACATGTCATAGAATACATCATGGAAATCAACAAGGGAATATAATGAACCATTTTCCAAGCTTTTATACCAAGACCATGCTTTTCCTTCTAAAGTGGTCATAAACATCCTCATGAGACAATCTTTAGGGAACTGAACCTTAAGACTGCGTACATGCATATGGAACCTAACCAAATGAAGAACATCATTGTCTTTCTTTTCATCTTTGAATATTGGAAGATCATCTAACCAATCAACCTTTGGCATAGGATTTGGAAAACCAGGGATATGAGACTGATTCATAGGGGCATACCTGGCATTCATTCTTGCAATGGAACTCATTTTGAAACTTCATCAAGCCACTGATCTTCTAGCAGTGGAGTCACCTTCCAATTTGTTATTTGATGTGTGGAGTCGCCAAGGTAGATTGCAGCCTCAAAAACTTTCTGAGCTCCTGCTACCTTCAAAAGTTCAGCTTCTTGATTTCGGGAATGAATAATATTCAGACTCCTTGCAGACACACCAAAATGTTATCACAAAACCTAGCCCTGATAGGATGTTGACCAGAAAGACCTTGTGTAACTCTTTCAAACCAACTTTTGGCTGAGGCTTAGCCTCCTCAACCTGAGAGGGATCTCTCACTAGGTTAAAGATTTTGATAAAGATTAGATGGCTAAATCTATGAAACAAGTGAAAAATATGAATGGTTGAACATGATCAGTAAATATCTATTGGAATTATGGAGTCAAGAAATTCTTCAGTATAACAATTATATTAGCTTTACATAGAAGTCATGGCATCTAGAATTCAACATATGGAGAGTACATCAGAAGCATAAAGGAAAACACAGTCTACAAATGTATGAAGGAAGTTAGAGCATAACTAATGAATTCTAAGTAATCATACATTCATACCAATGTAAGTAATGAGAAGAGGAGAACCATAAGACATTTTGAACATTGAATTCCTTATGAATCTTGAGAAGTAAAGCCAAAGTCTGTATACATAAAAACATGATCTTCTACAATGACACAATATGAGTGTTTCTCTGAAAATTTCCAACTCTTGGTACATTGATCTTCTCCCATATATAGGGTTCATTACATAACTTAGATTCCTCCTCCAGCATGAGGGGAATTCGAATTCTTCCTACTATGACACCTATTGACACCTAAAACTAACTATTAAATGCAAATGATAGCTAACTAGCAGTCCTAGAGACCTAATACAACTAGGAGTGTAACTCCTTATTATGATTACAACAAACTTATCTAAAAATTTAAAGCATTATTTGAAAACTGCAACCTCATGAAGTCGAATTTGATGAAGCCTCCCACGTTGTCACCTGACTGCTGATGACAAACCCTAGAAATTAGGGAACATGTTTCCCTGTTTTTAGGTTTAGGATCTTTGAAAATTAGCACGTGGGACAGATCCTTTATCTTCTCATCCACGACATATTTTAAAAAATTGAAGGAGGTTTTTGAATTCCATGATGTCTAGAACAAAAACCTCTCTTGGTTTTTTAAAAAACTACTCCATCTATCCAGATCTGTCCTTGAAAAACACGTCTAAAACAGGAAAAATCTGTTCTCTGAAATTAGGGTTTCAAATAAATGTTAGTATCTCCCAACTGATAACACTTGTGAAGAAAGTGATATAGGTTATTGTATTGGGAGAGTTGATGAAGAGAAACCTACCTCATAATTCCAAAATACCTTTTCCTGTAACCAGAAACGGATCTTGAAAAAGACTGCTAAAACCAGAAGACAAAGCTTGACCTTGAGCAGTTTCGTAACACAAGTTTAGCCATAAATTACTCCCACCTCAGAACGAATTTGAAGAAACGGAAAGAGGTATTTGTAGTTCAGTATGTTAGGAAGAAAATAAACTTTCAGTTTTTAAAATGGAGTTCTCAGCTGCTCAGGAAACCTTCTGGAAGTTGACTAGTAAAAGCAGAAAACAACGTTTTTTATGCCGAAACAGGGTTTTTTCAGGGGTTTCGTAGCGCGCTACGAAAACACTGATTTCGTAGCGCAAAATAAGATTTTTACACTGTCTGCACTACGAAAACATGGATTCGTAGCTAATTTAAAATTTTCTCCAAAATTATGTGAGATATGACTTCTAAACACATGGTGAGGCTTCTAGGACATGGAATGAGACTGTCAAACTTTATTTGGAAAAGAGATATGACCTTAAAAGACTTCTAACCTTATGAACTAACCCTTAAATCATGAAATGACCTAGAGACCCTTTAACACCATGACTAGAAGAAGGGTTTGTAAATGAGAATGACACTATTGAGACTCTAATCCTATAAGACTATGACTAGAAACAGGGCAAACTTTCCAAAGTTTAGAAACAAGAATTTTAGGGCGATAACAGATCCTGTCCTCCCACAGTCTAATTCTTTTCCCATTTCTTGGAATTCTGTAGAGCTGATCTTTGAAGAAATTCTAGCCTTGGTTGCACAACTTCCATATTGTGGTTCGTTTGTGGGAGACTCCTTCTTCCATTTTCTTTATTGTGAGTCTATGCATATATTTTTTAATTAGTACTTGACTTACAGGGTGTCTTTCATTTGAGAATATTTTCCAGAGGATCTTCCCTCCCATTTCCAAATTGGCCAACATAGGATCTCTTACCTAAAGTCCACCTTCAGATATTGGTATTTTCGCTATGTCCCAACTTACTATATGATATTTTTTTTGGTTCCCCTTTCCTCCTTGCCATAGAAAATTTCGAATCAACTTTGCTAACTATTTGGTGATCATTTTTGGAGCTAAAAGGAATGAAGCCTCGTAGATAGGAAGGGATGAGAGAACTGATTTGACTAGAGTGAGCTTTCTGGCTGTGGTAAGCCACTAGCCGCCCCAAGTAGTCATTTTTGCCTTGATTTTGCTGATAATTTCCATCCAATGAGGGGCCTTTGTGGTACCCAAGGTTAAAGGCAAGCTAAGATACTTGAATTTGTCCCAAGAGACATGGCCGGTGAAACCCACGGCTTGGGAAATCTTCAGTATAGATTGCTAGTTTGCTTACCAACCATATACTATACTTTTTTTCTTATTGACCATAGCTCCAGAGGCTCTGCAGAAGCTTTGGATAACACCATTGAAGCCTCTTGCAATTTTAATGGAGGCTCCTCCCTTAAGAATAGAGTCATCGGGGAACAAGACATGATTGATTGGGGTTGTTCCGGGTGTCACCCTAATGCCAGGAAGTGTCCCATTGAGCTTCTCATTTGAGAGCTTTCGGCTTAGAGAGTCTGCCATTAGAATATACAAGAAGGGGGACATAGGGCAACCTTTCCTTATTCCCCTCGAAGCTTTGAAGTAGTTTGCCGGCCTACCATTTACTAGAGGGGCAATCTAGGGTTCTCTAATGCATGCTTTAATCAACTTTACAAATTCAGAACTGAAATCAAATGCAGAAAGCACATGGAGGAGGAAGGAGTGTCTTACTCTATCGAAGGCGTTCACCATATCTAGTTTGATGAGCATACCTTGCTCTTTGCGTTGATGGCTGGAATGGATGATTTCCTGCACCATAATCACATTTTCCAGGATATTCCCACCTTTGACAAACCCTCCTTGGTTGGGAGAGATGAGTTTGTCCCCTATAGGCTTTATTCTATTAGCAAGTAACTAGAAGAGAATTTTGTAGGATGCATTACAAATAGAGATTGGTCTGAATCTGTCGAGAGTCTTCGTGTTGGCTTCTTTGGGAATTAGGGTTAGGAAGGTGGAGTTTATGCTTCCTCCCACTTTGGCTTTTCGAAGGAAAACTTTGATCATTTCATACAAGTCAGCCTTGATGATGTCCCAACAGAGTCTATAGAAGTGTATTGAGAATCCATTAGGTCCTGGGGCTTTGTCTGGTTCCATCTTCCATATGACATTTCTAATTTCTTCTTCAGTGAATGGCATCAAGAGTGTTGAATTGTCCTCCTCATTGACCATCCTTGTAACGTGCTTGAGGAAGTCATGAGCTTCCTCATCATCCTCCTCACCTTCTTCTTTGAAAAACTCTTGAAAAGGAGAGGTTTCCGCCTCTTTTATCAGAGTTGAGCCTTTAAGAACAGTTCCATCAGGCGAGGTGATTTCAGCTATCTGGTTTCTAGAAAGGCCGATTTAGATTTTCTTGTGGAAGAAGGCTATATTTTTGTCTCCAGACACAAGCCATAGGTTGCATGACTTGAGCCTCAAATATTCTTCATATTCTCTAAAAGTCCAGAGGGTACTGATTTGGTGTTCTTGCTCACTTTTTATTTCTACTATGGTTATGTCTTGTATCTCCGGGCCCATTTGGAGATCCAGCAGTTGCTTTCTACTCTGTTTTCATAGGAAGTGGGAAAGGTTGTGGGCTTTTTTTTTCCATTTCTTTAGGGTTATTTTGGTGGCTTTTATCTTTTGCTCCCAAACTTAGTTGGGTGATCCAAGAACGTGGATGGACTAAGATTTATTCACTGTTTCCAAAAACCCTTCTCTGTTTGCCCATAGTGGACTGAACCAGAAGGGGATTGGTCCCAAGTTTTCTTCTTCTTCCACCAGAAGGAGGATGGGTTTATGGTCAGAGCTCCACTTAGGCATAATTTTTGTGGAGATGATCTTCTCAGAGAGGAATGAACTCTAAAGAAGGAATCTATCCATCCTGGCTAAAATATGCTCCTCCCCTATTCTAGTGTTTTTCCAAGTGTTTTTGGCTTGAAATCCATTAAATCCCACTGTTAAATCAAATTTTCCACTAAGGGGAGGAAGCGATCCCTCCCCTTAGGTTGAAGTCTCCAACAATAATTATGTTATTGAGGGAGTATGCTTCCAAAAAATCAGTCAGAGTTTGCAACATTGTTCCTTTTTTCTGCATAGAGGACAGATACATAGAAATTAAATAGTGCAATGTTTATCTTACTTGGTAGGTGTCGAAGTTTCATGTAAATCCAGTGCCGCGTCTAAAAGGAGCTCTCCAGCTGGAATTTATTAGCCTCCCAAAGAGTGGCTAATCCGCTGCATGTACCTCTAGCTCTAACAACTTTTCCAGTTTTTGTTTTCCATTTTTCTTTGCTAAGTTCCTAAAGGGCTTCGCCTTATATTTTAGTCTATTGGATTAGGAGGATCTCAAGCACTTATTATTTTATTAGGCTCTTGACTGCTTCAGCTTTTGATGGGTTCCTAGTCCTCTGCAATTCCAAGAGATTAATTGCATTATTTACTGGTGGGGTTTGGGGCAACACCTCCCTTAAGAGGCTTGGTTCTAGTATTTCTGCTGATAGACATGTCTATAGTGGCCTGGCTCCCTACATTTTTTGTCTCTTTGCTTCTTCTTCTCTGGCCTCTCTATAAGATTTTTCTCCCCACTCTTTTCAAGGGCCTCTTAGATGATTCATCTTCCGAGGATCTCGATATCTCAGGGATCTTCGTTCTTGTCGTTTCTACATAGGAAGGGGAGCTAGAGGTACCTTTTGGGGATGTGATTTGGAGAGGGACTGATTCCTCTTGCCTTTTGACTTCTTCCATGTTGTTATCTTGATGTTCAGCCTCGTTATTTGCTAGATCTTGGAGTTTTTCTGGTGTGCTGTGAACTTCAAAGGGATTTGTTGATATGTCTGCTATTGGTGGGAATGAGCTTCCTTCTGCTTGGGTTTCAGGAGGAGGAACCTTCCCAGTGGAGATGAATTTTCCGTTGTTCCTATTGCTTTGCTTAGTTGGTCCTGATTTCTGAACCTGAGTTCATTGATCTCCTTTCTCCTTCTCTGTTCCGTCCTCTGATTTCTTTTTACAATGCTTGGAAAAATGCCCATAGCCATGGAAGTGCCGACATTTAAATGGGAGTTGCTCATAGTCTAGCACTTGTATGTGTGTCCAGTCAGCCACCGTGAGTTTTATGGCTTCAAGGAGGCCTTCCTCCAGGTCTACTTATACACAAATTTTCGCACAAGAGCACTGGTCTCTTCTTTATGCTCGGTCAATATGTTTGCCTAGCTTGTTGCCTATGGTTTCTAAGGATTTAGGGCTCCAACCGTGCAAAGGTAGATGGGGCAGTCACACCCAGACCGGAACAACCGAGGGCACATCCTGAGTCGGGCCGAAATCTGGAGTCCATTGGTTCAGATAGAGACCTTGAAGCCCCATGAAATATGGGCCATTTTTGAAAATGAGGTTCTTGTCTTCTACTGCTTCAAATACGAATATGAAGAAGCCTTTGCTGAGGAAATGGCTTTTTATTCCTTCTTTGACTAGGGAGTGCCAGTTCCTTTGAACCCAGGTTTCTACTGCTTTAGGCAAGGGCCATAAGCATGTGAACTGGATGATAAGACCTCATTCAACTAGGTTTAGTGTCGCTTTGCAGGGTTCTTCAATCAACAGAGCAGCTATTGGGATGGATTCCATTTTTTTAACAAATTTCTGCTGGTTTTAGGTTGTTGGTCGTTTGTTGCATGCTGCAACCAGGTCACGGAATGCAACTAGCTCAGGATGCAGGGATGTTTTCTTTTCACGGCCCCCTCTTGGGGCCATGGCTCTGGAGGTGCACGCAGTCTCGAAGGTGGCTGTGGCTCTTTGTGCTCTCCCCAGGCTTCGTCCTACCGGCCACAGGGGCTGCACCAAGCTCCCACTATCTGGATCCTCTCATGCAGGCTGCACCAGGCTCCCGCTCCAATCCAATTCCTGATAAGCAAAATACTTAGCAAAAAAAAAACAAAATGTGGTAATTTTAACCCCAAAGAATAAGGTACCATTGTTAGATCCACTTTTTTAAATAGGGGTAAAAATAGTGACTAAATGTAAACCCTAATAAGTCAAGAACTTTGAAAAGTTCTCATCAAGTCAATAACTATATTTTATGAAGAGTGCTTAAAATACTGCATGGAGAATTTTCTTATCGATGTTTCAAGCGAAGTATGACAACCCATTGTTAGGAGATCCACATAAGAATATTGGATTTATTTATCTGACCAGATATGTAAATCAATAGTAATTTGTCTATAATGTTTTTTTTTTTAATAAGAGAATGTATCTACATTATATTAATAGGAAAAAATTTACATGCTTTATATCCAAGAGTTCATTCTCTACCTCTGTGTAAGGAAACCAGAGATGGAAACTGAAGGAATTCACCAAAAGAAGAAGAAAATAGAGTCCATAGGTCTTATAGTTTTCAAAAAACAGTTGATAGTTAACCAAAAACATGCTCCTAGGATCTAACATTACATAATTGTTGCATGAGAAGCCAAAACTGTTGCACATCAAGCCATAAGGATTTGAGACACAAGTCTTCCATCTACACAAAAGAAAAGTACTAAATAGGCCTACTGATAGGTTAGACTGGACTGAGAGAACCAACTTGAAAGTCGCCATACAATTGAGGAGCTATATTTTGCCACATTGGAACTGCATGGTTGCCATGCTGGTGCCACATTGCACCTGGGCACTGCCAGTGTTCACCAGAAGCTCCTCGTAGAAGCCATAGGGACTTGGAAGATGAAGGGAGGAGAGCGTGTCAACTAATGAGGGGACAAGAGCATGGGAGGGAGGGCGATGGGCCACATGATCTCATGGAATGGGCAAAGAGGAGGAACCAACAGGCAGGGAGTGCGAAGGGGAGGGTGTTATACAATAAAATGACCTTCTCATTAACTTAGAGGACAAAGACATGATCACTAAAGGACTAACCAAGTTCACAGGCCCAGTTGTCAAACTAATGCTGCCTAGACACTATCAACCTTCCTTATAAATCTTCTCAGCAAGCTTAAGGGTGTGTCAATGCCTAAGGTAACTCTAGTTGCTACCTCGAGAACAACGTTAATGAACCTACATCAAGTTCTATGGGTCAAAGGGGCGAATTGACTGAGAAAATATCCCTATATTCTCTCCTATGTCAGCTCATAAAAGTAGGGAAATATCAGAACTCGACCTATTTGGGGGAATTACTAATTCCTAATGGAGTATGCAAATGGGAAAGAACACTAAAGCAAGAAACATCATAGCTTTTGCCTAATGGAACTCATGAAGGACTTGGCAACCCTAAACCTACATGCTATATATGCAAGGCTTGGGCCATTGTGAAAGAGGTCAAAACATTTGAAAGGATTGCCTATTTGATTGTCAAGCAGAGTCTTAGACTAAGGCATCAAAAGAGGTTAAGAAGGGAGAGAGAGAGAGGAGATGGAGGGGTAAGGGAAGGCTGATGCAACTGATGGTTGTAATCACTCTTTCTACATTAATATAGAACTTTAGTTGTGTTGTCTACTCTGTGATGTTGGTAGTATAAACTTGTTTATATGTTGATCTAATATCTTCTAGCATGAGTGGCTTAGTTATATGCAACTAGATATCTTTTATATGTTCATGCATTTGTGTATCAAGGTTTTATGCTGTGATATTACGCTTGTCTTTGCTTTGTGCAGGTTTTGATCTGGAGTCGGCTCAGGGATCTTCTGCCTAGCTGCATTGCGCTCTCCAACAACAACACACTAAGACTAGAGGTAATAATTCCTTCTCACTTTGATATTCATTTGTTAAACATAGATATGCATGTATCTTTGTGATAGCTGCAGCCAATCTGACTGTCTGTCGAGGATCCCAGGAAGATCCTTAAGGGTTTTCTACATCACCAAACACTGATGCATTAATCCCTATAGAAGAATTGGCGACTCCGCTGGGGACTACACTTAGTTTGTGGTTTTACCTAGAAAGTTCCTAGATCTCTCTTTCTTCCAGGGCTTCCTATACTTCTTCATTCCTTCTCTGACCACTCAGGACCATAACAACACCCTTCTTTCAATGCTCAACCCTGGATCTGATCCCCACAACCTAATTTTGCGTGTTTTCCCTCATTAATGTAGGTTATGAGTGAAAACAATGCTTTATAAAGCATTGTACCCTCACAAATAGAGCATTAGTGATGAAACTAACTCTTTGTAGCCTCTAGTATAGAGAGTTAGTCAACCATTTCTTGATAAACAACTTACCTGTGAATTCATGGGTTGGGAAATCTGCTTACAGACTGATCAGGGATCTGTAGCTACACTTGTTTGACTGATCTGTGTCCTGAACAATTTTTTTTAAAGAAAATAGCTTTACTTTTTAAAGTTTTTATTTTCATTAAAAGAAAAAATACAAAATTTTTACTGTTTTCTGCTTCGCTGGTTAAGTTCTGCATCATTTGGTTTCAATATTTGTTATTGAGCATTGAAGTTCTGTCAATTATGCTAGTGTTGTACTGAATAGGATGCGTGGAATGAGTATTTATATATGAATGACCCTCCCTTTGTAGAAGCAACTTATTCATCGAAATTGAAAATTTACAAGCAATGTTTTTGCATGATTTGAGTCAGAGTCCCATATAATTTCATACATCAACACCCCTACTGAAGACTCTAACGAAGTACATTTAAAATCTACCTAATAAAATCAATCAGCAAATCTTTTTAGAATAAACACACTTTAGTTTAGGATAGGATATTGGGATAGGTAGTGTGAGTTAACTGCCCAAGATCGTACACCGAAACTAGTGTCATTAAAAGAGAGAAATCCTTCTGCACTCATACTATCCGGGACCACTCCAGTAAAAGCGAATCTAAATACGAGACAACATCGGACTGTAAGTGGAGGTAGCTTGCCTTTGCTTACATCTCCTTTGGGTATTTTGTGTATCGGGAGTCCCTTCGGGGATATCAAAGCTGAGTCGGGGACTCAAGTATCCTACCCACATAGCATACTATCTGCGACTATGCCCTCCCCTGGTAGTGTCTCTGATCTGAGGTATCCTTAGTGGCCATACTTTTAGGGACTAACACAAGGCGACTGGGCTGGGCTGCCTTGGTACCTAACACAGACGAACCCACTCTATCTTCAGTTTTTGGGAGGCTACTTGTCTTCACGAGAGTACTTGGCCCCTCAATCTGAGGTTCGGGTGAAGCTCTAGTGTAACTATAATTGTACATTTAGCCAACTCTCTCTGTTATTCATTGTGATACTGGGTTTCATTTCCAATGATTGGTGCTTATCAGACAGGGTCATTTCCCTCTACTTGTTGATTGATTTGCTTAGTGCATTTTTTATTTTTTAAGTGCCAGAGTGTTATCATTGAGAATTTAATAAAAATCACTGTAAAATTTACTAATAAAAATTATCGGCCACCGTGGCTACATCCGGCCCTCGTCATCAATCTAGATGGTTTTTAGGTCTTCCCCCACTCACTGTGGAGGATCTGCTGGGCTCCAGTGAACCAGATTCCTCGTCTTCGGAAAATCAGTCTCTGAGATATCACACAGAATCAGTTTGGACATCCTGTGATTCAAGCTTACTAGAGGATTTATTTACTGAAGGATTTCTTCCTCCATACAATCCTTCAATCAAAGATCCGTTGGGCCCACTCTTGGTTCCCGTTGCATCTGTACCAACTTTGTCTTCAATTGGAACACTTCCACCCATCCGTCGATGACTAACGGGTCGTTGGACTTTTTGGACACTTTTGGTCCCCCACCACTTCCCCAGTCAACAGTGAATACCACACCTTTGATGGAGAACTGCGCTATCCCATTTGTCACAGTTTCAAACCCTATAGTGACACCCTCCACGAGTGGAACCTAGTCTATTATGGGTTTCACCCCTTTTGTGTCAACCCCTGTACCTTCAACAAGTGCTACATATAGTGCTCCTTATAATTCTCAATATAGCATAGTTAGTGTGGGTCCCTTCAACCAACAATATGGTTGGAATCCATTGTATAGTTCTAACCCCCAAATTCAGGTATCTTGGGGAACTCCCAATATGCATACATTTGCTGGGAACACCACAGTTCACCCTCCATTTTCAGGCATGCATCAGTCACTGATTGACATGAACCTTCCTTATGTTAGTCAAGGACCTATGGTTAATTATGTGGAGAGCGGGAATCTGCAAGGGGGTCCCAATCAATCCATGGGGGCACCCTCCTCACAACCTCAAATGAGTCAAGGGGGCACTGCTTATCCTAGGGGAACTTCTATCCCCCAGCCTAACAATCCCTATGGAAACCCACAACACAATACCATACCCTAAGGCACCTACTATACCATGCAACCTATGTATAATATTGGGAACAATATGATGGGAGGACCGCAAGGATCCTCAAGTCATATGTCATTGCCTTGGTCTGATTCGGGGGCATCAAACACTTTTACTTTCTTGGCAATGCTTGATATCCCCAACTTGTACAAACTCACAAATGACCCCATCTATCATAACTTACTTTGGCTTCCAATCTCGCATAAAATACTGACAAACATCCCGAAGTTCGAAGGGAAACAAGGGGAGGATACATGTACACGCATCACCAATTATCATCTATTGTGTGTTTTTAACTCCATGGTGGATGATAGTATCTGGTTACATCTTTTTCCCCGCACCCTTACTGGAAACGCAACCAAGTGGTACATTGAGTTACCACATGCGTTAGTTAATACCTTTGGCACTCTAGCGATGGAATTCTTAAAGCACTTCCAGCTACACATCCACTATGAAATTGGGACAAAACTCCTCACTTCATTACGTCAGGATACTGCCACCCACATCTCTGACCACATACATGAATGGATATGTGGGCATAGGTTAGTCAAAGCTCCCCTCTCAGACTATCTCTTAGTGGATTGGTTCTGCAAGTCTTTACTCCCCCAAATCGCTAAGGATGTCAGCTTAGCTAGTGCGGTCACAGAAGACCAATCCATTCTTCGTGCCTAGCACTTGGATCTGATATATTCATAGTCTGACACTCTATACAACGTAATTCCCAATGCCCCTCGCAACTCCAATGCTCCCACTACTCAGCAACCTAGAGCGCACACCAATGGGATTATTGGCACAACCTCCAGGGCTGCTGTAAAACAACTCAACAGTCACATTGCCCAGATGTCAGTGGACCGCTCTACCAAATTGATTGCTCTTCCTACCATCGAAATAAACTTTGTGCAGTCTACACAAAAACCCAGTGGTAAGAATAAGAAGAATAAGAAAAAGACTTGAAGACTAGTCAACAAAGCAAAAAAACCCAAAGTAGAAGGTTGTTGTACCCTCTGACGATGGAAAGGATAAAACTTCCAGATTCCCTTGCAAAATGTATGCTGAAGACCACTTGACCTATCACTATCCGCATCTTCAGGAATGCATAGATTTCATTGCTAAAAAGGACACTGGCAGGACACCCTATTGTCCTGAATAATCCTTCCCCGCTCAACAGCAGCAACACCACATTGTAAATCAACCCCAACCCCTGAAAGGGGGCAATGGTGGTTCATAACATCCTTCAACTAGTGAAGGACCCTCTACCATTTACACCTTTGAAATGGTAGATCTAAAAATTAGAGCCAAATATTGTGGAGCTCCTATCGCTCATGTAGAGGAACCCTCCTCAATTCAAAACCCATTGCCGCCTAATGATCTTCATATCAAAAGGCCGGTTGCTAACCTTCTGATTCACCCCCCTAAAGGGGCACTTCGATGCACAACGCAAAATACATATGCGCGTGCTGCCCAAAACTACAACATTGTAGAAGACTTGGTGCGAGCGCCATCGGCTATGTCGGTGCTCGAAGTATTACAAATATGTATAGCACAAAGGAAAGCTCTGCTTTCGGCTATTGGTGGTATTGACCCTCAGGATTCCATGCTTGCAATTTTCAACATGGAAAAATGTAAACCTCCCCTTTCTCACCAGCTTGCATTTCAGGTGAAAATCTTTTCGAAAGGTAAAGGAATACACAGAACTGTCATTAACGAAGGTGCGTCTACTTGCGGAATGTCAGCTTCATGTTGGCTCGCTTTAGCTTCTCCAACCCTATCCCTGCCTTCAAATTCCCTTAAAGCTTTCGATGACCACACTTTCATCCCAAAAGGTTACCTAGCTAGCTATCCCATCACCTTTTATGGGAAAATGGTAATGATGGACATCAAAGTCGTAGATAGAAATCTCGACTATAATCTCTTGTTGGGCGCAGTTGGACTTATGCCATGACTACCATTGTGTCTATTGTCTTTTGCATCATCCTATTTCCATTGGATGGAAAAGTAGTCATAGTAGACTAGTTGCCCTTTTGCACCCCTGATTATTCCCTGTTATGAAGCGGCTCTGTACCCTTAGTGGGTGGTGTACCTGACTCTTACATCAATATCAACACCGGTCTACTGAAGGGCTCTTCCCTGATGGGTTTTTTCCTTCTTCTGCCACCAGCGATTCCAAAAATGGTCAATATGGTTTCGTCCATTCCTCACAAACTGACCTATCCTTGGATCCTATCGGCCCCTTCAGACATTGACACTTCTAGAGAGCAAATTCCAATGTCACCAGTTGAATTGGCCTACCAAGCCATTCAATCTGCATCCGAGTCTCCAGTCACTTTGGTCACGGCCAATGGTACCACTGCCCCTCCCATACCTACTCCTCCTTTTGATCCTCTCAATCAAGTCCTACCTACGGACGAATCTATTAGAGATATCATGAGTCGAGAAGAGCGACCTTGGGAAGATTCACACTATCGTGTTTCGATATCTGATTCAGACACGATGCCTCTTCAAATCCTATGACCTGACACACCTGAAATCGTTCCTCACAATATACAACTATATGGGAAATATATTAAATACATTGGTCATCGATATTTTTGTCACAACAGGCATTGTGGAAAACATGTAGATTGGAGCAAATTGCAATCCTGGGGAAATTGCAAACTTCACCTGCCTTTTTAAGGAATTCAGTGATGTATTCACCTGGTCTTACGAAGAAACGCCCAACATATATCCATATATTGTAGAGCATGTGATCGAGATATACGAAAATGATAAACCTGTCCGCCAAAGGCTTCGACCAGTCCACCCCCGAAAAACGGAAACCATCAAAACTAAGGTGGAAAAATTGTTACGTGTTGGTTTCATCTATCCCCTTCCCTTAACAGAATGGGTTTCCAATCTGGTTCCTGTCGATAAGAAACAAGGAACCCTCAGCGTATGTGTCGACTATCGAGACTTGGACGCCATGCGTCTGAAGGATAATTATCTGACACTGTTCATCGACGACTGTGCCAATTGTAAATCATTTTCCTTCATGGATGGATTCTCAGGTTACAACCAGATTGCTATAAAACCTAATGACCAGCACAAAACCGCCTTCATTTTCCCATGGGGAATCTTTGCCTATCGAAAAATCCCATTCGGTTTAAAGAATGCTGGAGCAAACTTTCAAAGAGCCATGGACTACACATTTCACGATATCAGAAATATCATTCAAGCTTACTTGGATGACCTTCCAACCCATTCCAAGCAGGGAGCACAACACCTAGATCATTTAAGATCTATCTTTGTTAGGTGCCGGTTTTATAACATACGTCTGAATCTGCATAAATGAATTTTCTTTCTTGATATAGGATGATTACTTGGATTCATTGTCTCCAAGTACGGGACTAGGGTTGATCCCGATAAGGTAAAGGAAATTACTCAATTATCTGAACCACAATCCATTCTACAGCTCCAACTTTTTCCAGGGAAAGAAAACTTTTTACGATGGTTCATCGTAAACTATGCTGATTTGACGAAAGGATTTATGCACCTACTTAAGAAGGGAGTGCCTTATCTGTGGGATGATCAAGCTCAATGATCATTTGATGCCTTGAAAAAGGCGCTTATATTAGCCCCACTCCTTAGTGCTCCCAATTATGGGCGTGGATTTCTTCTATACCTAGCAGCCTCGCCATCATCTCTAGGAATGGTCTTGGTTCAAAATTATGATGACCAGAGTGAACATGTGATCTATTATCTGTCGAAAGGTCTAGCTAGGCCCAAACTTAGATATTCACATGTGGAAAAGTTGTCCTTGGCAGTTGTCTTTATTGTCATCCACTTCCAACATTACATTCTGCTGCGACAGATTACTGTCATTGCCTTGGAGAATCCCATGAGACACATTTTGTCTCGTCAAGTAATTGGAGGGAAATATTAAAAATGGTTCGTGATTCTCCAACAATTGATTTGATATTCACTGCTGCCAAGATGAAAAATTCCTTAGTCTTTGCCGAACTTTTGTCGGATCTTCCCATTGTTGATCCTAACGAGATAGCCCACAATCCTCTCTCAGATGAAGTTGTCTATCTTATCGACACAACTGACCCTTGGTATGGTGAAATTTTTGTGTACCTCCAAGTGCAACAGTTCCGCCCTGAGCTATCTTTAGGTGACTGTCGTCGCATCCACCACCAAGCATGGCATTATTTAGTGCTCAACGATACGTTATATCATCATGGTGCGGATATAGTTCTTCGACATTGCCTCACTCATGAAGAGGTGGAACACGTTTGAAATGACTGCCATGTTGGGGCATGTGGCGGTCATCTTTTTGGCATATCTACTAGACATAAATTTTGCGCGCAGGCTACTACTGGCCAACCTTGTTCGAAGATTGTATCAAGGCTATCTAGAAATGCCATCCTTGTTAAGTGTTTACAAAGAAAATGCACGCTCCTCCGGCCCTATTGCACCCAGTTATCTCCGTTAGCCCTTTTTCCAAATGGGGGATAAACTTCGTAACTTGCAACCCTATTTCCTTTGCTAGACACAACTATATTATTGTCGTTGTGGACTATTTCACGAAATGGGCCGAAGCCCTTCCCACCTTCTGGGCCAATGGGGAAACCGTGGTGTTATTCCTGTTTAATCAGGTCATCTATCATGTCGGTGTGCCCCACATGATCGTTACAGACCATGGGTCTCATTTTTAGAATCACATGATGTTTGACTTAACATCGCTGCTAGGTTTTTGCAAGGATCAATCATCCTCCTACTACCCCCAAGCTAATGGTCAAGTAAAGGCCATCAATGGCGTCTTAAAAACCATGATCTATAGGTTAGTAGGGAATCATAAAACCCACTAGCATCGAATGTTATATCCTGCGCTATGGGCATACCAAACTTCAGTTAAGACTGCTACAGGGTTCAAACCTTTTCAACTGGCTTATGGCCTGGAAGCAGTTTTACCAATCGAGTGTCAGATTCCTTCCTTACAAATTTCCGTTGAACTCTTGCATGACACTACTGCCAAAGAAGAGTGCCTTCTATACCTAAATCAATTGTATGTAACCTGTCGAGATTTCTAATTGGCACTTAAGGCCCACAAGCGCTGGCTAAAAGCCTAGTAGGATAAAAAGGTCAAGCTTCGTTCTTACCAAGAGGGAGATCTTGTTTTACTCTACGATAAAAAACAGGACCTCTTGGGGGCAAGAACACTTCAACCCTTATGGCTTGGTCCATATGTCATCAAAAAATCCCTCTCAAAAGGGGCATATGAACTTCATGACTGGGAAGGAGTCCCGCTTGCTGAGCCCTGAAATGGGCTCTATCTGAAAAAGTATTATGCCTAGTACTGCACTAGGCATATGCTTTGTAATTTTATGTATTTATAAGTTTTGCTACTTTTTTGATGTGATTGGATTTTTTGGTATTTATTGAAGTATTTGTCTCATACATCTTTCTCGTAAGGTAGACGCCTTCATTACCCTTAGCATATGTAGGATACACGGATGGTGCTAGTCGTCACACACGACGCATTGCATTAGTTGCTTGGGTCATTTACACACATGAGTCGGAGTTGTTTTGTACCAGGGGAGTCTTTCTTGGTATTCCCACCAACAATATTGCTAAGTGCATGTCCATAATTTCACTTCTCACTAAAGCGTCATCAAGGGACATCTCCAATCTGGTGGTCAGGTTAGACTCTCAGCTTGTTGTTATGCAATTGAAAAATCCTTATCATGTTTGAAATCCAATCTTGTTACATCATTATTTAAGGGCATGACTCTTAGAACGTCAATTTGAAGTTATCACATATCAACACATTTCAAGAGAATTTAATACAGTTGCTGATTCATTGGAAAACTATGCGTTAGATTGGCATCTATCTCATTCACTTAGATACATGTATAAAAGTAAATATTTACACAGTTAAAAATCTACAAAAACACTTAAAAAAACATTTACATCATAAAATATCAATATATATATATATATTATATATATATATATTATATATATATATCTATATATATATCTATCGAATCCAATCTTTTACATCAAAATATTCCAAAACTTGGGTGTTTTAAGTACAAAATGGCTACTAAGCCTAGCTATAAACACCCGCTGGCTATGCCAAAGCACCTACTAAATGAGCCCATTGTTCATGAAAAGATAACATTGCTCTAGCTATCCTTCGAAGAATAATTAGAAACTGCTCAGGCACACCGACTGTGTGCCTTTGCATATGAGCAGGGATCTCCCTCATAGGAAGGGGGGCCACACCCATGCTCAGGCCCTCTAGGTTCCTTAGAACCTTGTGAAGACTGTCAGCATCACCCCCCCATTAGGTAGTAGGCCTCCTCCCCTCCCTTGGCGGGGTTCACCTGCAGGTCGTTCTGGTGCCACATCTGTGTCAAGCAAAAAGCTTCATGTCAATAATTGTTCACCCATAAAATCAACAAAAACATGACATAAATATTCAAAAGCTTAAAAAAACTTTATGTACTCTAATAAATCATTCTTACCTTGAGGACCCCAATTAGTCTCAAAAGGCAGCATCAAGTCAGGGTCGCCGGTGAAGTCCATGCCCCCATAGGCATAGTCGTCAATCATCACAATATGGACAACAAGACATTTAAAGAAATCTTCCTCAAAAAAGTGTCAGATAGGTCTTCCTCCTGTGTGAGGATCAAGTGATGCCCATCGCCTTTGTCTCGGCTCCCTCGGATCAAAGGGACCTAAGCTCATCCTCAAGCACATAACAAGTACCCTCTCAAGTATGAATGAGACAATGAGGGTGCCATACCCAAAAATCTATTAGATTTGAGTCTTGCATGCAGTTAATTCTTCCTTCAACTAGCGAAGCACTGCTTCACACCAATTGAACATCTGAGGCTAGACATAGTCAACTACAAGAAATAGTTGGCCCTTTGTTGCAATGTGGGGACTCTTTAACCCTGCTGAATGCACAATCAACAATAAAATGGCCCTCATAGATCTAGACCTAATCCTCTCTATGGGGACTCTATTGCTGACGAGTCCACTCTCAGGGATACAGTAAGCTTGAACCAGCTCTAGGGTGGATCAAGGATCAGGTCTACCCCCAGTTAGGTTTGCTTGTGCTCCTTTGCATGACAAACCAGTCAAAAAGTATATATCATCACGATCAATGGCCAACTCATGATCTCCAATCCTGAAAACCTGCTCATGTTCATCCCAACATTGAATAATCCATCTCAACAGGTCCTCCTACCCTTTCATCAAGTCCAACTTGGCATACTTCATCAATCCACAATGGTGCAATGCAAGTATGCAAGCAAGATCTTTCGCATCAACAATTCTTATTGGTCATGGGCCTGTTCTCTCCATAGACTAGTTGGCTCAAAAATTGCACAAATCAACCCAAAAATCAGTGCAAACGGGGCAAAAATACATATTAAATCACTGCCTAAGGTTTTGGGGTGCGCCCTCAAGCATTAACATCCCCCTAGTGAGGTACATGTTGCATTAAAAATTTTCACCTTGACATTCTGCAATCTGTGTGAGTCCATTACCACTCATACTTTCCTCCTTTGCAAGTCTTAAGCCTCAATTCCTCATATCAAGCCTTGAAAATAAGAGAAAGCCCTCAAAAGTCTCTAAAACTCTGGTTCCACACTTTCTCTTTGCATTACATGTGGTCCTACACCTAATGGTCATGTCTCTTGTGCACCTGACCGCTCTGTCTTTGTGTTATGGGTGCGGAACCCTGTAAAAGTTTAAAAGGAATGAGTATATTCTAAAAAACTCACTTTTAGTCATTTCTATAAACTTCTGGAAGGAATCTTGAGGTGGCAAGTTCGCTCTCTTAAGGTTCATGCATCCCATACGTTAAGGAGCTAACCCCTTGATGTGAGAAGCTTATCCCTTTGAAGGAGGATTCTATCCCTTCATAGGTGGACCTGTAACCTCCTCCTCTGCACTATAAAATGAAGCATTGGGCTGGTTACTTGAGAGGTTAGAAGCTAAACATTTTTGAGGTGAAATGTTGTTGGAACTTAGTCTTCTTAGTTGAGTTTTTATGAGGAGATATTACATACCTCTATGATCTCATTTGGAAGAGTGTAAGGCTTGTCAAAGTAAAAAAATTCTTTTTTCGGACCCCAGGAAGAGCTTGTTGAACATCAAGGCTGAAAAGGTTGTAAGGTTCTTCTACTTCAAAGTTAATACAAATAAGTTTGTTTTTCTCAATAAGCTATTGGTTCATGGTTTATTTTATGGATTCCTTTATCACCATGATAAACATGATTTATGATATTTGCTATGCAGGTGCTATTTAATGTTTGCTTGTTTGTGATTGTAGGTTCTCAAGGTTAACTCTTTTGAACGATTGAAGGATGGCTACTACGAACAAGCGTTGGATCTAAGGTAGGGTATTAACGCCTCGATAGCATTTATTTATAAATTGCATATGTCTAGAGAAAGACAGATTTGTTTGTCTGTTTGTTGCTAGACTATCTTTTGATACTAGGGAGATCAATCTTATCCACAGGATCGATTTATCTAGCCAACAAGTTGGCGACTCCGCTGGAAAACTGAATTTGGTTTTTGGTTTTCCTTTGTCTTTGACTTGAGAAACTTGTTTTCGTTTCTGGTTTTTGATTGATGTATGTTGGCTTGGGTAGTTTTTAAGATCTGGATTACTTTTTGTTTTTTTCAAGGTTTTCAGGAGACCGCACTTTCTCTTTACAGACAGTGCGGGCATTCCTGCACTTTTCCTTTATTAAACAGAGCGGGACCGCACCTGTTTCTTCTGGAAGCCCGCGGACCCTGCAAACTTTTTTGAAAAACATAAAATGTTTTCTTCCAATTAAGTTCAGGTTTCATTTAAGGTTTTTAGTGTCTACCCAGATCTGCATTTGTCCTGTCAAAAATCTCTTGTGAGTGAGTTCTGATGGTATTTTTGTTTTAGATGGTTTTCTAGAAGTTTTGCATGCCTGGAGTGGTTTTCACTTGGTCTCTGTATTGACTCAAAGATCAAAAGCTTGAGAAATCTTAGATCACCTTGGTGTCTTTTTGTCTTCTTGATGAGTCTGACTTGGTTGTGAAATCTGTCCTTTGTGAGAAATAGATTTAGTTTTCTCTTTGCAAATGTTTAAACAAACTTTGTTATAAGTTTTGAATTTCATTTTTACAAAAGAAAACATATGATGTTTTTTCATTGATTTGTTATTATGAACAAATGAGTCCTTAGTTTACTAAACAACTAAGTAAAACATCCTAAAAAAGAATTGAAGCTTTTTATTCAATTTAGGTTTTTAAAAGTTTTTAGATCTCAAGATTAGTTTTTGTATTTTTGAGTGTTTTCTAAAACTTGTAGATCTCTTTTGAAGTAAATTGTTTTTTTTTTTTTAGTAGTTTCGAGTTTTGAAAAGAGAAAGGGATTTTTGTGAGCATTAATTAGTAGTCTCGTTTTGAGTTCTTATTGAAAAAGACAAAAAGATTAATTTTTATTTTTATTTTTTTTTTATTTTTTTATTTTTTAATTTTTTATTCCATGTTGAAAGAAAGAATTGTTTTTTAAAGAATTGCATTCTCGAATTCTTTCTTTTAGCTAGAATTTCATTAAAAGAAAAATGAATTTCTTATCATTTTAGGTGCATTTTCTAGTGTTTTTGGATTCGAGTCTTCACAACATCAAAGTTTCATTTCCATACCTATTGACTTAAAGAACAACCCATAAAAGCAATGCTTAATTAAAATTGATCTAGTATTATTTTCTATTTCTAGGGCTCTTATCACCAATATAGCTTAGGCTAGTATCTTGGAGTAGGGAGTAATTAACTCTCCAAGATAGTTAAAACAAACAAGTAGCTACATCTTGTGGTAGAAAATAAATCCAATTGTAATTGATACATTATGGGAAGCTTTTCTTAAAGGAGTCCATCACGAGATCATGTCCGAACCTTTAAGATAATCCAGTATGTTTCAATGGGGAAGAAAGAAGATTTGCGCGTAATATAAACGTTAAACCTCGGATTAACCATTGTCGAGGAGCTTGGGGTCACTTGTTGGTAAACCTCCGATTTATCATTTCGAGGAGCCTTCAAGGGGATTGAGCTTTGTTACTCTGCCCTTGCGCGTAGATCGGATCGTAGACTGTTCCACATGTTGTATTTGTTGCTATTGATAACCTTAGTGTCCATAAACTTAAGATTATTTCCTAAGGTGATTGTGAAGGACAGGTCTCACTGTTCCTGGAGCAGATGTCGACTAGACTCACTTGGATTCTCTGGGGGGTTCTCTTCACTCGAGATGGTTTTGTGAAGAAACTTGTGCGAGTCTGTTTCATTAAGCAGGTTGTCGGGGTAACTGTTCCAACCACCCTTTCTGTATTAAAATTCTACGACGTTGGATTTCATCATCAACTAGTGTTTTTAGTACGGAAAGTTACTGTTTGTGTGTGGTTTGAACTCTTATATTTTTTAGGCGTGTGATTTACGTATTTATTTCTTTAGAGACTTTAGGTTCCTTTATTGAAATTTTCTTTGTTTGCGTGTGATTATTTTCATCCTACACCACGAGGTTATTATCCTTAATTGATCATGTCAAGAAAATCATCTATGTTCTCCCAATCACTGGAAACATTTTTATATGGCGGTCCTTCTGTTCCTTCAGCGTACTAGTCACTCTCTGGTACTTTTTCAGGAGGAACTCCTCGATTGACTGAACATGAGTTATCACTTGGTAGTAATGGAACTAAAAAATTGAATGTAGAGCAAATTTTTATGATGTCTGGTAGTATTCCAAATCCTCAACCTCAAGGTAGTGAGTTACTTCGTGGGGGTCAACCTCAAGGTATTTAGTTACCACCTGAGGGGCGACTTTAGGGTAGTCAGTTACCGCCTGGGGGGCAACCTCAAGGACAGTACATACCTTCAGGACAGTACATACCCCAAGGTCAACCCCAGACTCAGTATACTCCTCAGGATGCTTATCAACCCTAGAATCAGTATGTGCCTCAGGGTTATCAACCTCAAGGTTAGTACCCAACTCAAGGTTTCCAACCGCCTTTTGGTCAATCATTTTTACAAGGAGCTAGAAATATACCGCTTAATTATCAGGCCTACGTTCAACCAGGTTATGGTCCTCCATATGCACAACCTGTTATGAGTCCATACCCCGAAATGAACATGGTGTGGAATCCACCTCAAACTCAACAGACTATGCAACCTAATGTGCAGTTGTCTAATCAACCTGGACAACCTTTGGTTTCTGGTCTGACCCAGCAACCTGTAAAACCTACTGTTCAAACCTCTGCACCTAGTTTAGTTCAACAACCTGGGCGTAGCTCACCTCAGTCTTTGCCTCAAACTGCTACTGCAACTACTGCAACTTTTGTTCAACCTATCACACCTATTTCTAGAGTATCTGTAGCTCTGGTTTCTACTATTCCTGCATTAGTACAAACTCCTCAAGTCTCTGTGCCACAGTTAAGACCTACAGTCTAGACTTTGATCTAGATGCCTATAGGACAAGCTGGTCCAAGTATGATTGCTACAAGTCAACCGCAATTCACTTATCAACCATACTAGGGACAGTATCAATTCGGTCCTACTGTACAAAATCTAGTTTATCAGAATCAACCACATCCTAGCTATACTTATCAACAACCTCAACAATCTCAATTTGGTCCAGTTAATCTTGGTTTTCCAGGAGGTTATAACATTCCTAATGCAAATCCGATTCCAGGTTATACTGGATATCCTCCTCCTGGAGCTGGTCTCATTACTCAAGGTTTTCACGACCCTAATCATCAGTTACCATTTATTGCAACTTTGGATTTACCTGATTTGTTGCGCCTTATGAATGATCCAATTTACTATCTTTCGTATTGGCGGCCAATGCTTAGTAAGTTTCCTAGTGATATCTTGAAATTCAAGGGTAAGTGAGGTGAGGATCCTTCAAATCATGTTATGACTTATCACCTCTGGTGTGCATCTAATTCAATCATTGATGATTCAATTTGATTAGGTCTTTTTCAACAAACTCTTATTGGTCTTGCTGCCAAATGGTACATTGAGTTACCACGAGGCTCTTTTTTATAATTTCAGTTAGTTAGGCACTTCTTTCTTAACTCATTTTCAGTTGCCTGTCAGATACGACAATGGCACAGAACTATTAACTTCACTAAAACAATCCACGTCCACATATATTTTTGATCATATTCATGAATGACGATGTAGAAGGCGTTTAGTGAAAGTTTTCATTCCGGATCAAATTTTAGCGGAATGGTTTGTTAAATCATTGTTACCTAAAATCACTGAAGATGTAGCTAAGAGAAGAGTTGTCACCGAAGAGCAAGTCATTGCTCAGGCTCAGTACCTTGACCTCGTTTATATGTA
Source organism: Pinus taeda (assembly GCA_000404065.3). Taxonomy (NCBI): domain Eukaryota; kingdom Viridiplantae; phylum Streptophyta; class Pinopsida; order Pinales; family Pinaceae; genus Pinus; species Pinus taeda. The sequence continues at coordinate 191,292 of APFE030841723.1, read as the reverse complement.
GGCAGGTACTTTACATTAAAAAAATCCCTGATTTTCCAAAAACTACAGCTCCTTCAGGGTCTCATGCTGCTGATGGTATGATTGGTTTAGTTAGTACTAAAAGCAAGAAGAAATCTTCAAAGAATTCTTCTCCTACAATAACTTTACCTGATTCCATGAAAGGAGATTCTTCCGTTGAAATTTCTACTGATGTCCATGTCGTAGATTCATCTACGACCAAATCCAGTAGTAAAGAGAAGGGGAAGAACAAAAACAAACAAAATTCTAAAGATAAAATAGATAAAAATGAATCTACTGACGAAAAACAGAAACCTCACTATCCTTGTTTTCTTTGCGACGTGGATCATTTTACTAAAGAATGCCCACATCGAGCAGAGTTTTCGAAATTCATTAAAGGTTCTCAAGCACCCGCTGTCTTGAAGGATCCTTTTCCTACTCAAGAAAGTAAGGTGGTTGCTTCTTCCTCGGATACCTTAAAAGAATCGATTATGATGATGTCTCATGTCAGGATTGCAACGCGACCGCAAGATTATGGTGGTAAAAATCCTGTTGGTGGTAAATAAGTAGAATCTTCTAATTCAAACACATCAAATTCACCTCCTCCTGGTTCCGGTCCACTACAGACCGAGAAACCCATCCCTGACTTAGTAGTCAAACTGCTTGCTAAAGGTATATTTCAGAAATCAGCTTTCAATCCACATGTGAGAGCTGCTCGGAATTATAACATTGCTGAAGACTTAGCCTTTTCCCCTTTAGCAATGTCGGCTTTGGAAGCACTGCAACCATGCCCAGCACAACGTAAATTACTATTTTCTGCTATAGGAGTTGTCGATATCCAAGATTTGAACCTAATAATCAGAATAGTACACCTCGCATTCCTCATCAAATGGCTTTTCAGATTCTAGTTTTAGTCAAAAACATACCTTACTTTTGGACTGTGATTGATGAAGGGGCTTCTACGTGTATTATGTCGATCCAGTGTTGGAGATCACTTGGTTCTCCCACACTTAATCAGTCTCCAACAATTCTAAAGGCTTTTGGTAGCCGAGGGTTCCATCCTTTTGGTATTTTGCAGGATTTACCTATAGGGGTCGAAGGCAAAACTGTAAATCTAGATGTGGAAGTGGTTGATGCCCCTCTTGATTACAACCTTCTCCTGGGTCACAGTTGGTCTTATGCTATGAATGCTATTGTTTCATCGGTTTTTAGGCTTATAAAGTTTCCTCATAACGAAAATATTGTTACGATAGACCAGCTGACCTATTTCTCATCCGACCCAGCCTCTACAGATAGTGTTCAGCACATCGGTAAAATGACTATCCCTTACAAGGATGTTGCCGTAGGTTTGATTAAAGATTCTAGTTTACTGGGAACCGTTTCCTTCCCTCCTCCTAACGTATCACCTTCTATTGCAAATATTCATATGATTTCATCAAATACTGTTACTTTTGATGATCCTTGAATCATACCTTCCAATTCTGAGGTGGATCCATTTGATGGTGTGATGCCTTTGAGTCCCTTTGAAATTGCATATCAGGCTGTACAGTCATTTTCTGGTTCCTGATCTAGGTCGAGTGTAGTTTTTTCTTGTGGCAACCTCGTTAAAAAATGAAACTGAATTTGTCGAGGATAGTTTTTTCCTTTGTCAACCATGTTAAAAAATGAAACCGGATGTCTCGAGGATAGTTTTTTCCTATGTCAACCTCATTAAAAAATGAAACAAGGAGTCTTGAGGATAGTTTGTTCATGTGTGAACCTCGTTAAAAAATGAATCAAGGGTCATGGAGCATAGTTCCTTGTCTTGTGTCAAGCTCGTTTAAAAAATGAAACAAGGGTTATGAGGATAGTTCTTTTACTGTGTCAACCTCATTAAAAAATGAAACAACTCCCTTTCCAAATCGAGTCTTTGAGTCTTTCCAAGATCTCGAAAGTGAACTTTCATCCCATTCACCTCGTTGAATGCAATGAAGCTTGGGGGGCATGTATCTCAATTTGAGTCATTATGCGGGGGGCAGGCAAACTTTTAACAAGCATAATTTTTTGTTTCAAGCTTGTTTAAACATGAAACTGAATCCAAGTAGAGTTCTATATGGTTCAATCTTGTGTAAAAATGAACCCATACCCATTTTACATCTCGTTATTGTCATTTTTATCTGCTAAATTCTGGTAGATGAGCCTTGGTTGTTTCATTCCATAGCCACCATCTCTTTGGCTGATCATATGCTTTCACTTGGTTGTTTTTACTTCCCTGAGGGATCATAGCGATGAGTGGTTTTATTAGCCAGCCTCTTGACCATTACATATTTTGAGCAGTTCCACCATTGTCGGAACTAGTTGCTACCCTTTATACCACTTGTTCCTCTAGGACAAGTCTTCTTTAAGTTATTTTCTGACTCGTAAAATATGAAAATATTGCTGAGCTTTTCCCTTTCTAACTCATTAAATAGAATTAAAAAGGCGATCCACTTTAAGCTCTTTTTTGACTGTATAAACATGAAAAGATCGTCAGACTTTTGTCGTTTCAGGTTCGATACTGGTTTTGAAATGACGTGTCTTTGATCACTTTTTTACTTTTTCGGATCGGAGTCACTAATTATGAAAAGTACTCCTTGATCGTAATGGTCAAGTGGTTCTCTCGAGTAATATTTTATACTTTTCGGGATCGAGGGACACAAATTTACGAAAAAGGACCCCCCATGGAGTTTTCTTAAGTTTTTCTTTTGACTCCCTAAAGTTGAAAAACACTGAGTCTTTCCTATATTGGATTCGTTAAAATTTAACAGTAAAGGACCTATTCAATTTTAAACAGGAACGAACCATTCCTTCTTAGGGTTCAAATTTTAAACTAAGTTGAACTCATCAGAAGGATGAGATTATAAACAAGCAAATGTTATCCTCCTCAAGCTTTTCAAAAATAAAGAGGTACTTGCCAGAAATGGTGGGGGAAAAGAGAGAAAAATGAACCTGTTTGTTACACTTTGTTTTTGGAAAAGCTGTTAACCACTCTTGAACACGACACTTTTCGCTCACCTGGGTTGGGAAATCCTTTGCCTAACAGTTAATCAAACCATATTGAAAGTCTTCAGCTGGTTTCTGGGTATTAGCTTTGGGTCAATTGTCACCAAACCATCTGCAGTGTCGTTATGTGTTCAAGAGATCAATTCAAACAAACCATTCATCTGAAAAATATCTGTCATCCATTTTGACCATCCCTGAGTCAGTCCTTGCCGATATATTTCTTAAAAACTTGATCTATGATTTTGTGTTGTGGGATTGCCTATGATGGATTGCTTTATATCGACTTCAGCTCTTTATCTAGGAAGATGATCTAGAAATCGTCAGTACCTTGAAATATGCATGCCATAATGGCATGTTTCTTGTCTTCGACAATAGGTTGCATTATTGACCTTCGATCAAAGAATTGTATGACATGTTCGACTTCGGCTCATTTATTCACATTTCATGGATTTTATTGAGTACTTTGAGAGCCATTGACATTACTGGTGGTTTCTCTTACACTTGTTAACAGTTCACATCATTGACTGGTAATCAAGTGGTTTCTACCATGTTCGACTTCGACACATTTATTCACATGGATAGAATCGTACTAGTTCGGGAAGCAAAAATCAAGACCCTGGATCTAGTTTCTACCATCCAGACTGTGAGGAATTTTGTTATTCATTATATAGTGGACTATTCATAAACAGATGGCTGCACCCATACTATGTCTACACATGTCTATACTATTGAAGTATTACAAAATCATTCCTGTATCAGAACAGTTTAGTCAGTTTTGATCTGAGTATGGGAATGCCTACCTCAATGATGATATGTTCACATATATATTTTGCATTGAATGTTTTTACAGGTTTCGATTGGGGTGTCCATAGGATGATCCTTGAAATGATAAAGTACTTCACTCTTCATAGATGACAGACTCTATCTTAATCTATTACAGACTTCACACTTCAGGGGGCAATCTGTTGCACTAAAAATTGTCACCTTGAAATTCTGCAATCTGTGTGAGTCCATTACCATTCATACCTTCTTCCTTTGCAAGTCTTAAGCCTCAGTTCCTCATATCAAGCCCTGAAAATAAGAGAAAGCCCTCAAAAGTCTCTAAAACTCTGGTTTTGCACTTTCTCTTTACATTACCTGCGGTCCCGCACCTAATGGTCATGTCTCCTGCGCACCTAACCACTCTGTCTCTGTGTTCTGGGTGCGGGCCCCTGTAAAAGTTAAAAAGGTGTGAGTATATTCTAAAAAACTCACTTTCAGTCATTTCTAGAAGCTTCTGGAAGGAACCTTGAGGTGGCAATTTCGCTCTCTTAAGGTTCATGCATCCCATACCATAAGGAGCTAACCCCTTGATGTGAGGAGCTTATCCCTTTGAAGGAGGATTCTATCCCTTCATAGGTGGACCTGTAACCTCCTCCTCTGTACCATAAAATGAAGCATTGGGCTGGTTACTTGAGAGGTTAGAAGCTGAACATTTTTGAGGTGAAATGTTGTTGGAACTTAGTCTTCTTAGTTGAGTTTTTATGAGGAGAGATTACATACCTCTATGATCTCATTTGGAAGAGTGCAAGGCTTGTCAAAGTAAAGGAAATTCCTGTTTCAGACCCCAAGAAGAGCTTGTTCAACATCAAGGCTTAAAAGGTTGTATGGTTCTTCTACTTCAAAGTTAATACAAATAAGTTTGTTTTCTCAATAAGCTCTTGGTTCATGGTTTATTTTATGGATTCCTTGATCACCATAATAGACATGATTTATGATATTTGCTATGAAAGTGCTATTTAATGTTTGCTTGTTTGTGATTGCAGGTTCTCAAGGGTAACTCTTTCGAACGATTGAAGGATGGCTACTACGAACAAGCGTTGGATCTAAGGTAGGGTCTTAATCCCTCTATAGCATTTATTTATAAATCAAATATGTCTAGAGAAAGATAGATTTGTTTGTCTATTTGTTGCTAGAATATCTTTTGATACTAGGGATATTGGTCTTGTCCACAAGATCGATTTATCCGACCAACAGTACAGGGAGGATTAACACCCTCTAGAAGTTCGTAAAGGGCATTTAACGCCCCCCTATAGGCCTACTAGGGGGCGTTAGGCGAGTTTGAAGAACTAGGGCTCCCCAGATCTCCAAAAAATCACCCCAAAAACTGGTAAAAAAGGTTTAATAATGCAAGATTAAGGTTTTAGCTCCTACTTGGGATTGACGACACGTCGAATGGTCAGCTAGATCTCATGCAATCGTCCGTGGAAAATCTTCTCCTCTTTAGCTCCAAAACACTCTCACAACTCTCAAATGATGCAAATGGTGAAAGTGGAGGCTCAAGAACTCCCTTGTAGTCTCTTTGGAGACATGACTTATCTTAATTGAAGTCATTAAAGTAGAAGTGGTCCATTTCCAATGATAATTATCATGCGCCATGACCCAATGACAGAAATGACCATGTGTAATTCTCTATGAGTGCTTTTCTTTGATGGGATGTTTTCTCGCTCTAAAACTAAAAAATCCATGAGTTTTTCATCGTTGGGCTTGTTAAACACATATGGCGATGGTCCGAGCAACTCCTTTTCCCTCTTTTTGTAGCTCATTAAACTGAAAAAGATCGATTGAGCATTCTTTGTTGGGACTTTTTCTTACTCATAAAACTGAAAAAACCCTGATTTCCTTCTTCAGACTCATTAAACACTTATGAAGAAGCTCCGAGCATTATTTTTAGGAACTTTTCTCACTCGTTAAACTGAAAAAACCTTGAGTTTTCGTCATTGGGCTCATTAAACATTTACGATGACGATATGAGCGCTTTTTTTTTTGGGACTATTTCTTTCTTTTAAATTGAAAATATCCCCAACTTTTTCCCTTTTTCGGGTTCGTTAAATCTACGAAGAAGGAATGAGAAGTTATTTTACCTGTTTTTCCTCGCTCTCTAAACTGGAAAAGATACCTTGAGTTTTCTTCATTTGAATCGTTAAAATTCGATGAAGGTATTGAGTTTGTCGTCGCGTGACTAATTAAAATTTCACGACGAATATCAAGTTTGCTCTGTCTCCTCATACTCGTAACAAAATGAGGCCAACATCTATTGAGCATAGGTTTTCTCTTTATCTAGACTCAGTGGATTAACTCATAGAAAAATAACTGTTCCGAGTATGCTATTAAACTTTTGTCACACCCAGTTAAAAACTATGATAAAGGGACCACCCTGGAGTCATTCTTTACGATCTTTTCAGACTCTCTAAACATGAAAAAATCACCTAGTTATCTCATCTCGACTCATTAAATTACATAGATGAAGGATAGAGTCTCTCTTTTTACGATCCTTTTTAGACTCTTAAAACATGAAAAGATTGACGAGTTTGCTTGTCTGGACTCATTAAACTAATCATATAGGGCATAGAGTCACTCTTTTTGCGGTCCTTTTCAGACTCTTAAAACATGAAAAGATCGATGATTTTACCTGTCTGGACTCACTAAACTAATCAGATGGGGAAAATGGACAATACAACTGCGTTATGTTCCATATTTTGAAAGAGCTTTTTTGGTTGCAGTTGTTCCCTTGAACATGACACTCCCTCAGATAAACCTTCCTTGTGACAACCTCTCAATATGAATCTTACCATCCTATGAGTTTAACCTATATGTAAGTTTTAACTCCGTACAGATATTACCTGCATACGAATTCTAAAACACATAAAATAAACAATGCGAGAGCATAACATAAAACACAAATACACAAGAGATTTCCCCCTGGATCCCAAAACCGGGACTACCAGCTTGATTTTTCATTATGTTCCTTTCATTGTTACAATACATATTTATACATGTCGAAGAATCCAATACCATGGGCCAAAAAACCATCACGTTCAATACCATGGACCGAAGACCATCGCGTCCAAAAACATGTGCGAAAATCATGCACAAAACCATAAGTGGGTCCGCCCATACTAAAATAGGGTCCAAAACCAAAATTTTCCGGGGTGCTACCCTAGACCCCATAAAGTGGGGTTACGGGTGCCCCTCAAACCCCCTGTGACCTCCCCCCATCTAACTCCTGATTAACTACGTGGTCTAGTCATGGAAAGAATATAACACAACCCAACATTCTCCCACTTGTTGTTTTCTTTCCACAGGGGGCCACAAGAGAGCTTAGTCATTTATCCAACCCAAAATGCCCATTGTTTCTCTACACCAAGAGAACTTCTCAGAGCTCACAGATTTTTTTAATGCATCTACAGTATTCTTCAAAGTGTCCACCTTTACCAGCAACACCTTTTTGTCTTCTATCATATCCCTCACAAAGTGATACTGAACATCAATGTGCTTTGTCTTTGAATGATAAGCAGGGTTCTTTGTTAAGAAAATTGCACTTTGGCTATCACAATCTATCCTTATAGCTCCCTGTACTAACCCCATACTTGAACACAATCTCTGCAACCAAAC